>OMNN01040950.1:6872-20432 GCA_900302755.1 Chromis chromis
GTATTTCCAGAACAAGTGTAAATCTTAAGAATCAGACCAAGCATCCAGTGTAACTTTAGGTACGTGACAGCTTTTGATACTTAATGCCAAAGCAACGTTTGCTGAATTACCAAAAAAATACTGAGGTTTGATACCCAGCCTCACATTTACGCATGCAAAATAGTAAATGGCTTCAGAGCCTCTCCACTAATTAGGTCTCATCTTCACCTATTTGGTAGTTTTGTTGAATTATTCATTTCTCCTCTCACTCCTACAGAAGGCCCACAGAATCATCCACCATCTCCCAGGTGATGAAGGAAACCAAATTACCTAAAAGAGGAGCTCACAGACCATGAGACACTTCATCAGCCATGAAACTAGGTACGGAGAGAGTCCAAACTCTGTGCTCCATCAGTACAGGTGAGTGAGCCTGAGTTAGCTGGCATAGAAAGGGAAAATGTGTTGGAAGAACCAAAGAGTAGCACAGCAGAATGTTCATATAAGACCCTCAGTTACATCCAATAATGGCATTTTTTGACTACTAAAACAATTTACCAGTAATCATGTCTGTAGAGATGCATACCTATGTAAAGCAGAACTCTTTCCACATGAAAAAGCAAGCAGCTGAGTGAGTCTAGGATGACCTGCCTGCTATTCAAAGCATGTTTCCTTCCCCTAAGCAGCCACTGTGAAACTCACGGTTACCATTACAAGAGCTTTTCTCTGCCGTGAGGCTCCAAAGCTGAAGATTCTGAAGATTTTTGACTTCCCTCAAACACTGTTGCAGCTCACTTCACCATTTAGCTCCTCTGCCTTTGTTGAGGTTATGTTAATCAGAGGAGCCAGCTGCTGTAGTGCTTGGCTGGAATGAAAACCAGCAGACTCTCAGGCCTCGATGAAAAGCATTGATGTTCAGTATTCAGGAAGCTGACATCAGGATGCTGGGATGAGTGAAAAGAGAGGGAGCATTAGTTAGCATGGAAGAAAACAGCGGCAGTGATCGCGTTCCCGTACTGTTCCACTAAGTCTGATGGCCCTGGCTAATGTAAGGAATATTGGACGGCTGTAAATAAATGCCATATGTGTGAGTGCAGAGATTCTTGTTCAGTGCCATTCAGTCACGTCTGCCTCGACAAGGATGTGGGTTTAGTTGAGGTGTCGGCCTCGTTGGATTCTTAATCTATGAAGATCAGGTAAGTGAGTCGACTGCTAAATCATGAGGTGCACTGAACACCTTTAAGTGTTACTCTAAGCAAGATAGCAAGATGGGTTTTGTGAAATCTTGGTGTCAATCTTATGTGTCAGACTGTTCGGTCAGTTAGAGGTATGTCAGATTATGAATATACGGTGGGTTGTAGCACTATGATGAGAATAGAAAAAAACTATACAGGAGAGGAGGAAAATGATCAGCTTGCCATCCGTCTGGACCACTCTACATTTTGTAAAGCTCCTTTAGGTTTTCTTCTTTGTCAGAGTCACATAACTTTCTTTTTGCCTTCATATGTCTGGTTTGTAATGTTGTCAGTGTTTTGTTTGCAGATGTGGGTCACTGCAGAATTCACACTGTGCATCGGAATTGAGGCAGATTTGATCATGTTTCTCTCCAAAGTGTAAACTTCGGTTTCACACAGCCCAACATTGCACAGTTAAAGAGGTCTGCAGTCTGGTGCAGCTATTGCAACCGTGTATTAACATTTAATGCTATAAAGGCTGTTTTTTTGAGGTTGTTTGAAGTTTTACCTCATCTACAATTCAAGAATGAAACAGAATCTGTCTCTCCAATCATGATAGAACTTTTAATCACAGTAACTAGCTGAGTATGAATGAGCATCACTATGCCACCTGTTGACTCTGTTGTGTTGCATCACGGGGGCCTACATCTGTTGCAGGGTCCCTGGAGGCTCTCTAATCATAACACAGTATGCCTCCAACCTGCTTATGATAGCACGCTGAGCTGGGGAGAAGCACTAAAGCATCAGGTTATGGTCTGGACTTTCCTCCTGCCCCATAGGGTTATTTTTGGTTGCTTAGGTCTGGGTTACTGATGTGTTTCCTGCTGTACAGATCCTGCCATTCTAGTGTCTATAGCAGCATGTTAAGTGAAATAAGATAAGCATATGTATGTACAATTATTAGCATTGACTATCTTTACGCTTATTGCATTCAGTCTCAGTAATACCACCTTGTTTATGGCTCACTCTCACTAATCAAAAAAGATAAGTATGTGACTGCTCTTCATAGGCATTCTCTAAACACCCCAGTTATAGATTGACATCCATTGCCAATGCCTTCCATTAAAAATACAAATCATTATTGACAAACTTAACAAGCACATATTATACTTTTTCATTTCTCCTTTGACTTTAGTGTGTTACAGCTCTCTTGATGTAAAAGTTCCTCAAACAAAAAGCCCAAAGTCCATGCCAAAGTGAGTTTTTCTCTCTCACTGCAAACACTGCTCTTTACCTGCGTGAAACACCCCAACTGAAGTCCAGACTTTTATCCCAGTACTTATCTACACCACCATGTAACTCATTTGCATAACGCCTGCCTAGCAGCTAGTTTGGCACTCAAGCAACGAATGAGCAGCTTCCTCTCAGTCCACAATTTTTTTTTTTTCACAAAAGCTGCTTCTACTAGAGTTACATCTCTCTACCTACACTCATAGATCTGGGGTTAAGGTACGTTACCTCACTTTAATTGGACCAGCTGACCAATCAGAGGCTAGGCTTTTGAACAGGAGGACCTTAAAGAGACAGATTTGCTGCAACAATGTACAGTATGAGAAGGTTATGTGTTGTTGTTTTTTTGTCTGTTTGGTTTTTTTTACATTAAAATATGTACACATATTCTAGTAGACTCCAAAATATAATTATAAAGCTGCAAATGTGCTTCATATGGACTCTTTAGAAGTGTTTTTTGTGTGTAGGCAGTGTTTTTCCTTCTGAATTGGGTCCAAAAGCACCTTTTTTGAAGGAAACATTATGATTTTTATTTACACAACCAATACAGCTTGTACCTTTTGTCCAGATTGCGAAAATGCTTCCCGGGGCCGTTGCACTTATTTTCCCCCTTTCGTGATAATCCCCCAGGTTGTATACAGCTGCGTGCCTGTACCTTCATCCTCCCGGCCTCCCGGTATTTGGGTTTGGACAAGAGTAGTTAGGTTTTTTTCTTTTCTTGGTTTTGTTTTTGGTTGTTAGACATCGTAAATAATTCAGCTTCCAGAAGAAGTTTGCTTTTGGTTATATTTGTTTCTTTTACTTTGGTAGCACCTGTTTTGCCTCTAACCCCCTTGTTTTGTGTTGAAGTGAACGTGACCTTTCAAAATAATCACAATCTATCAATCTGAAACACAGCATCTATACTGTTTTTCTGTTACACGCCGACTACCCTAGACAGCCGGGTCGCAACAAGTGGGGGCTCGTCCAGTCCAGGTAGGTATATTGTGCAGAGAGCATGGCAGCTGCATTTGATCTGGATCAGTTTGTGGCCAGCCCCTCCCTCGAGCTGACTGAGTGCTGCCGCAAGTGTGATTACATTGATGTTCCGAAACAAATTGTTCAACGTGAGCTTAAGACTATAGTTGTAGGTAAGTTGGTGGAAATGGTGGTGATATGTGTGTCGGTACCTGTTGTGTCTGCTGTGCTGGAGCCAGGCGCCCTGAATGTGGGTAGCCGCAAGCGTGAGGAAACGTCTCACACTTCGCCAGGAGCTGGTGTGGATGTAGGTGGGGATGAGCGTATGAAAACTCTCCCTCACTTTGATCTACTCTTGCCTGCTAGTTCTGGGTCCCGAGATGAGGCTGGGCTGAAAGTCTACCTTGCCTGTCTCTAGTTGGAAGCCCAGGAGAAGGCACAAGCTAGATGGGTGCAGTTAGAACTTGAAGTAAAAAGACTTGAGAATGAAGCTGACACCGCCGTAAGGCTGCGTAACTTGGATCTAGAAGCTCAGGCTGCTCGTTTGCTACTTGCCTCTGATGGAGCTGCAGTGGCCACACTTCCACTGCCTTCCCAGCTCACACGTTTGACATTAGAAAGAATATTTCTGTAGTACCAATTTTTAGAGAAGCTGAAGTAGACTCATATTTTGCAGCATTCGAGCGCATTGCTGGCGCTCTATGGTGGCCGCGGGAGGTTTGGCCACTGCTGATTCAGTGTAAAATACATGGCAAAGCCCAAGAAGTTGTAGCTGCGCTTCTTCTTGAGGCCAGTCTAGAATATGATTCGGTGAAAGCTGCCATACTGCAAGCCTATGAACTAGTGCCTGAAGCTTATCGGCAGAAATTTAGAAGCCAGAGGAAATCTTCCAGCCAAAGTTATGTTGAGTTTGCCAGAGAGAAGGGATCTCTGTTTGATAAATGGAGTGCAGCCTGAAAAGTTGATAGTTTTGATTCTTTGTGAGAGCTACTACTGCTAGAAGAATCGCCAGAGCGAGAGAAAAGACAAAAGTCCAGTGAATATCACGTACGGCAATGTCCTCCTGTAGAGACCAGTAGTCCAGAGAGGGGAAAGCCATGAGTGTTTTTACTGTCACGAACCTGGACATATCATTGCAGATTGCGTTGCTCTGAAGCGTAAAACCCAGCGAAGTCCTCCGCGCCCGAAAGGTGTAGGACTAATCCAAGCAGAGCCCTGAGGTCAGACTCTTTCTGATGAGACGCTTAGTTCCTGTTTTGGGCCATTGCACTCATTCTCCCCCTTTTGTGATAATCCCTCAGGTTGTATACAGCTGCGTGCCTGTCCAGCACCTTCGTTCTCCCGGCCTCCATTGTCTTGTCCTGCCTACCCTCTCTAGACCTGAAACTGGATTGGAGCCAGACTACAGCCTCCAGTCAAGAGGCGCATGTGACTTTTAAAAGGCTCATTCACCCGGCATTCAGTGGCGGATCTTCCCACGAGCAGCTGAGCTTCCTCCTGTGTGCTTCTGTTGTGAATATTTTGTGACAAGATCTTGATGAATGGTTGTATGCAACGGGTGAAGGCTTAGATAGGGACTCCTGGATTGTTGAACATTTTGAAGTAGTCAGCCATTGTTAGTTTTGGTTTAGGGGTGCTACTTTGTTTGTATTTCGGTTTAGACAAGAGTAGTTAGGTTTTTTCTTTTCTTGATTTTGTTTTTGGTTGTTAGACATCGTAAATAATTCAGCTTCCAGAAGACGTTTTGCTTTTGGTTATATTTATTTATTTTATTTTGGTAGCACCCGTTTTGCCTTTAACCCCCTCAATTTGTGTTGAAGTGAACGTGACCTTTCAAATAAATCACAATCTATCACTCTGGAATATACTGTTTTTGTTACACCCCGACTACCCTAGACACCCGACTACCCTAGACAGCCGGGGCGTAACAATAACAGACATTTGTTGCATTTGATTCACTCTCTCAGCCTCAGCACTTTCCAATAAAGTAAAGATGTAAACCTACAAAATAAGATAACAATAATTAAAGTGCAATTAGAATCATTGTTTAAAGAAAAATAATGCTGACCTTTGCCAGAAAATGTGAAGCAAGCAGGTGTCTCTCATTTCAAAGTCTTTTGTTTTGCTGATTCACTCAGCCACCCTGACCTCCTCTCTCTCCACTCTCTGATGTGTTATAAGGTCACAGAGTCAATGTTTCCTGTGTTGCTCCCAACGGACAAGATGCATTGTTGCAATGGCTGCCAGAGGGCTTTGTCACTTCAAGGTAAATAGGTAAACATATTGTTGTTGGACATATGCTGAGACATCTGATGCTGTTATTAGAACACAGAGAGAGAAAAAACAGTGCAAACAAACTGCCAGTTTTACAGATTTACAGTTCCTATCAGAAAACATTCTGCCAAATATTCTCCTTTTATTGCCTTTCAACATTGACAAGAATCCTCCACCTCCTCAAAAAAAGAAAAAAAAGCAGTCTCTTTCATGTCTGGCCATGATATATAGTGAAAACAGATTTCTACAAAGTAATGTCAGTTAATTAAAAAATTTAAAAAAGGTAAAATGAGTGATTGTGAAAGTATTCATCTCCTTCAAGTCGGTATTTAAAAGATGCACCTTTGGCTGCAGTTACAACATTTAGGGTGTGTGGATAGATCTCAATCAGCCTTGCACATCTGGACACTATTATTTTATCCCATTCTTCTTTACAAAACTGCTCAAGCTCTGTCAGGTTACATGGAGATTGTGAAAGAACAGCAACAAATTCTCAATTGGATTGAAGTCTGGGTTCTGAGTCAGCCAGACCAGAACATTTGTCTTTAAGCCATAGTAGCCAAGTAGCTTTGCCTGCATTCTTTGGGTCATTGGAGAAGATTTGTCTGCCAGACAAAGTGGCAGTTCTCTTGCTGACTGCATCAGGTTGCCCTCCAGGATTACCCTATGCTTTGCTGCAATCATTTTACCTTCTACCTTTAGAAGCCTTCCAGGGGCTGCTGCCGAGAAGCATCCCCACATCATGATGCTGCCACCACCATGCTTCACAGTGCTGATGGTGTGTTATGATGATGAACATAGCGTCATAATCTTTTTTACAGAGTTGCTTGGAATCATTATTTTGTCTTTATGTTGTAGTTATAGCCAGCAGTACTGATTTCCCAGTGACTGGACCTTCTAGGTACAGGTGTTTTTCATGCTACAGTGACTTAAGACACATTCACTGCACTAGGATAATCCCCATGTGACTAATTATGTCACTTGTAGCACCAATTGGTTGCACTTGTGTTTAACTAGGTGACCCACTTCAAATAGGGTGAATACTTATGCAATAACATTTTTTAAACTTTTTTTTAAATTAAGTTATATTTCTTTGTAATAATCTGTTTTCATTATGACATGAAAGAGCCTCTTTTTATGAATTATATTCAAAATGGCCAAATTAAATTGGTGTCACTGCTGAAAAGCAATAACAAGGGAAACTTCAGAGGGGGGTGAATACGTTTTATAGACACTGTATTGTATCCCTGGATTAGGCAGTCAAACTGACATTTGATCAAGATTTTCAGGACGGCTGTGAAAGAAAATTCTAATAGATATGAATAAATTGCAAGGCTCAGACCTACTGGACAAATTACGAATCTTGAAGTTGCTTCAGAGGTGTTGCTCAAAGGTTTAAGAGATGCATTTCTATTTTTGTCTGAGCTTCTATTGATTCTGATGTAATACATGCTTATGCCACAGTTTTATGTAAGTTACTTCTATTTTCCATTGTCTAATTTTACTACTAACTTGCTTTGCTTTCAAGTTTTGACATGTACTTTTCTTTTGTCGGCACACTGGATGCAATGAGAATTCCCTTCGCCAGGTCAGTCAGATGTATGAATGTCATTCTAGAGGCCGAAGAATATGTCCATTACAATAACATCATCTGCCAACACTCATCATCTGCCACTACAAAACACACACACACACACACACAACAAACACGCACACTGACACATGCTGAGGACTTGCTTTCCACCTCCCTTGCTGCATGTTGTGCACAAACAAGTCATGTCAGTTTTCCGGTCACAGGCTTTCTCCATTGCCAAACATTTGAATGGATGTTGATCCATAAATATTTAATTGGCCCCCTGTCCCCCCTGGGAGGAGCGACCAAACCCTCAATATCTGACTAACAAGACAGGGTGAAGAGGGGGAGAGAAAAAGAAGAAATGGCAAGAATAAACATATGACGTTTGTGTGCGAGCAACGGCACAAAAAAGTGGAGTGTGTGCTCTTCCGAATGAGCGGATGCATCACAGCACAGTGTGACAGCAATGTTTCAAATGACAACAGGAGGGGATCCACGATACAGGAAAAGTAACTAAAGGAAGAGTGAAGGAGAGCACACGCAGAATAATATATGACATCCACGTTTAAAGGAGTTGTTTAGAGCCTGTGTTGGACTTCGAGGGAGGGCAGGGAGGAGCGCACGATGTTCAGTGTGACTGATGGATGAGGAACGTGACGGATGAAATGTGGGTGGGAGGAGGATGAGAAAGAAGATGAGATGGGATTTTTATTTGCTGCAGACAATTTATTTTCTTCATAATTATGTCTGGATATAAGTGATTGAAGGTAATTACAAAAAAAAGGAGAGTATATGATCGTGATTTTGTGATTTGACAGTGATTTGTCTCTGGTCTGATTACCACAGAAGCAGCAACTCAGTGGGTGACTCAATTTGACAACTGAATGATGTTCTCTGCTTTTGCTGAGGGCTGGCCTGTCCAGGGGGCATTGACATTTCCCAATGAACTCATCATTCACAGTCCTATAAATACAGATTGAAAGCAGTCTTATATGTATATATTTTTAGGGCACCACTAAACAAGTTCAGCAAATGACACCAATAAGCCCATTCATTATCTTTACAAGCTTGTCCACCCTAGTAATCTGGTCTGTCACAAGGTTGATTTATATACAGAAAACCTTTAGAGTTACCAACTAATCTAAGCTGCCATTCACCAACCACAAAAGACTTGATTGCAACCACAAGGAGTACATGCAAACTCCATGCAGGGAGGCCACAGCTGGCAGGTTCTTCTTGCTTTATGGTGGCAAAAGCAACCACTGCATCAACCCTAATAACAATTGATTCTCATTGTCAACTTGTTGGCTACAGGAGAAGGGTAGGTGTAATGATCTGAGCAATCTAATCATAATGGCCAGCTGTGTCTGAGCATCTCCAAAAAGGCAGACTGGTTACGGGCTTCCAGTCAGCAATGGTAAGTATCTACCAACACTTGAATGTTGGTAGATACTCACAAATTGGAAAGAGTGTGACCCTTGACAACTCCAAATTGTTATTTACGAGACTGCAAACCTTTAGAGATCTTCTAGAGTCCATGCCTTGGTGTGTTGGAGCTCTTCGAAAGGAAATCCATATTAGGACCACATTAGGAAGGAGTGGTCAGAATTTTCATACTGTATGTACACAAATGAGCCAAAACATTAAATCATACTTCCATGTAGATGTGCACAACTGCGGACACCATGGATGTATAGTTGTTGGTATTACACTGCTAGTCTAGCCTGTATGAGTCCACTTGGAGGACTCTGTTCTATACATGTGCATTAGGTCATATCTACGTATTCCACACATGCACACTACTGCTGAGCATGCACACTGTTGCCCTTCTAGTGTAGCTGCCTTGTGGATGGTCCACATGAAAACTAATTTTGGAATGCATCTGGATTTCTTTGGAGGGGTCCATCCAGACTCTCGCATACTTGGGGGATGACTAAATTTAAGTCACGTGGACCCTTGTGTATTAACAAATGAAAAGTATTACACAGGTTTTATCACTGCCTTTCAATCAATCCTTATGTGTCACAGTCCTGGGTTTTGCTTGTAGCTGATTTATTTGGATGAAGTCACCTTCCCCATGTTTTGTTCAACTGCCTTGTATTTGTGTTTTCCCAGGTTTATTCTCTCTCTGTTTCATGATTTAATTAGACCCCAGCCCTGTGATTCCTTGTTAGTGTTCTGCATGTCTTTGAACACCTGTATTGGTTGTGCCATGTTTAGTGTTGTACCATTTGCTTGGTTTTAAGTATGCCTAACCTGCTCCCAGAGTTTTGTTGCCTTCTTTGACTTTGTCTAACGTCGTATGACCTGTGAGAAAAACTCGCCTTTTGTTGCCTTCACTAACAGCTTGTCTGTGGTTTCTGATCCAAGGATCTCCATCACCAGGAGGGCTTCACAAAGTTTAATTTACTCTATTTCTGATCTGCCAGGGCTGATCAAGGTTTGGTTGTATTTGGGTTGTTAAATCGTCTTCGTTAATGTTGGGAAAACACTGGTCATGGTTAAAACTAGGGATGTCGTGATCAAGTTTTTCGGAGTTCTGCTCCAATTATTATATTTCGTTGAATGTTGATTAAACATATATATGATGCAATGAATTAATACATGCTAGTCCAATAAATTTGGTGAATTTTTATAATAACAAGACATAAGACACCAGAGACAGAATGCCAACAGAAGACTCCAGTGTCAAAATGACATTTTATATGATCGACCCTCCTGACTAATAATTTCATAACAGACAAATGTTGCTTTTTTATCTGCACAAGAAGCTGCTTGTCAAATGAATATGTTGTTTTGAGTGTTTAGATAAATGACCAATGCTGTCCTTTTTAGAGGGAAGATGGCAAATGGAACGAGAGTGAAATGCTACATCAAGCAGAGAAGCAGCTATGATCAAGGCACAGAAAGAATTGGGGGAAGCGATAAGGAATGAGGGACTAAGAGCAGCTCAGGAGGAGGGGAAAAAAGACACGAAGAAGAAGAAGAGCAGAGAGGCGAAGGAAGGGAGGGAAGGAAACCGAGTACGACAGAGATTAACTGTGTTCTGACCTCTAGCAACAGCATCAGTGAGCTGTCTGTCTGATTAGAGCTGCTGCATACTGACTGTAGCACCAAGGACGCTGCAGTGATAGGCAGGACTTAGAGGAGTATTAATTAATCTGTGACCTTTATTGACCTCCACTGGGGAACAGTAAGGATTGCAAAAATCTTAATAGAAAAAAAAAAATCTGTTTCAGCATAAGTCTGCCACCCCACTGCTCTAAGGTACCCAGCTGAGTTGGACCAATTGCAGTTGAGTGTCAACATATGCAGTTACAGTATATTCTGTCCCCAGGGGAGTAAATGTGAGCCACTTCTGGTTTATATATGGTTGTCAGTTTTGCATAGCTTATTGCAGTGTAAATGGGAAAATTCTGGGCTCAGAATCAAATCCAGTTAGAAGAACTCAGGGCCGCTTTGGGCCAGTGCGTATCTAAAATTGGACCAGCGTACTTGGGACCAATTCTGGGCAGGGGACCCTGGACCAGAGCCTCAGTTTGAAGGCACTGGTAGCATTTCTTGTTGGAATGAAAGGCACAGAGAAATGTGAAATGACCACAAGCACATGCAAACATGACAGTAAAGATGTGAAAGATGAGTACACACAACCACAGACAGACACATAAATACCACATGTAGATGCAAAGTTATAACAAAGATTGACAAAATAATTAGAAAGAAATGCGAAGAGACTATGAAGGGACTCAAAATCACTACAAGAAGAGAAAAAGTGACTACAAAAGAAGCAAAATGACCACAAAGAGATGCCAGTCAATCACGAAGAGACATAAAATATAGACAGACATAAAATTACCTCAAGTAGATGCAAAGTTACAACAAAGATCGACAAAATATCTACAAAGAAACGTGAAGAGACAACAAAGGGGCTCAAAATGACAGGGAAAAAGCAATTACAAGAGAAGCAGAACAACCAAAAAGAGACACAACATGACTACAAATAGATGCAAAATGAGCATAAAGAGTTGCAAGAAATTTCTAGAAACTACAAAAAAAAACTATCTCCTTCAGTCTGAGTATTGTGTTTCTATATAGGAAGTGTGACCTGGTGTATCAAAAGCTGTCCGTAGCTGCAGATAATTTTTAGTTACAGATTTTGATTGGTCTTTTAAACAGATATACACACAACCACAAACAGACAGTGACTACAAGGGGGCTTAAAGTGACTACAAGGAGAGAAAAAGCAACTACAAAACAAGCAAAATGACCACAAACAGATGCAAAACAAGCAAAAAGACACACAACATGATCACAAATAGATCCAGAATGACCATAAATAGGTGACAAAGTGCTGTTAACGGACTATACAGACATGCAAACAACCACAGAGAGACACAAAATGACTACAAAGAGATGCAAAGTGACTACAGAGGGACTCGACATGACTACAAGGTGACATAAAGCAACTACAGAAAGAAGCAAATTGACTACAAAGACACAAAAGCAACTAAGAAGAGAAGAAAAAATGAGTATGAAGAGATGCAAAGCAACCAAAAAGGTCTATAAACTAGAAACAGACACTACTTAGTTGAGGTGTCTTACTCCCATGTAGGAAAGGTGGCCTGTTATAAGCTATCCACAGCCTCAGACAATTTTGAGTTACAGATTTTGATTGATACTTTTTAACATTAGATTATTTTAAAATTGCTTATTTGTAACATATATATTACTCTAAATAAAATAATTAGAATTCCAATGTACAGTTTACTATTACCAAGAAATCTGAGTCGCACTTTTACTCTTTGCCTAAGTCTTCCAGTGTTTCTAAGCCCACCCCTGATTTATCACATACCTGTTCTTCAACACTAAAAACATAAAGGTGAATTACTAACTACTGACAGGATTATTTCACAAAGCTGGTGAGCTAACCACCCACTATTACTGTGTGACTGATGAAAACAAAGTCTGATTTTCATGAGACAGTATGATAAATATCATTTCTCTCTGGCAGTTTTCATATTGTCCAGATTAAATTTTATCTACACAGTCATTCATCTAAGATTGATGACATGACCAAGTTTTTAAAAGTGCCTGAAACAAAGTTATCCTTGTTGAAAGCTTTACTTGGGCCGTGATTAAAATGAATGTTGCCTCCGCAGTGACTGGCTGCTTAACTTGTCTCTGTTGTGAATTCATGGTGAGAGCTGGGATATGAAGTGCCAGAGGTGCAGAGAGAAGCAGACAATAAATAAGAGATATGTACCGACAGAAGAGACAGATGAGCGGAAGAAAGTAGAAGGCAGAGAATGAGAAAATTAGTTTGAAGTGTAAGTAAGCAAGTGCTTTTGGCAGACCATTGTAGTCTGAACATCTTTACTGGAGCAACTCGTTCCTTCTCCTCCTGCTTTCTCTTTGTTAGACTTCATGTCATCTCCTTTTCTTCACTGTCTCTTAATTCCTAGATAGACTATATGACAGCCTCTTCCTCTCATATCACACGGAATCAACAGAGATAGTGTTTTTCTTCCAAACGACTGTCTGTTTGCACACAGCAAGCCGACCAAAGTCTGTGCCCTTCTGTTGTTTTGCTCTGTGCTTTTGCAAGATGCTGAAATACTCTCTTTCACTGAAGCAGGAGTTCTACGTTAAATGGGTCCAGTTTCATCCTTGGTGCACATCGTCCTTTGTACTCTCTAGTAGTTATTCTACATTCATATGCTGTGCTATATGAATCATGGGGAATTGGGGAAGGCCCTTTCCTGTTTCTATATGTCAACTTTGCTGTCAGGAAAGACGGATCCATGAGGAGATTGGATTGATATAGAAGAACACCAAAGAGCTCTGAAAAATCAACGCCTTCCATATCATCACACATCAGCCTCACTAACACTGCAGGTAGCTTTGTGATGTAGGAACTACACTGATAAAGTGAGTTACGAACAACTCTGGAAGAGGTATTGTGGTGGACTAATGCTTGCATTTTTCCAGTTGGGTGGCAGTTAGCCCTCGTACTGTGTGTAACAAAACTAGGTATAGCTCAGAAAGTTAGCTAAATGTATTTCTACACCGATCCGCCACAACATCTCAGACCTGCAAAATATTGTGTAGATCCCTCCCATGCTGTCAAAAGAGCTTTGACCTGACGGGATCTCTGGGAACGTCCTGTGTCGTCTGGCACCAGGATGTTGGCAGTGGATTTTTGAGGTCTAGTGGGTCGTGCGATGGAGGGTCCGTGAATCGCTTGACTCGGTGCATCCCATGAATGCTCAGTCAGGTTGTGGTCTGCAGCCTTCAGAGGTCAGATCAACACCT
>OMNN01040954.1:0-19845 GCA_900302755.1 Chromis chromis
GTATTTTGTTTGTATTTTGAATAGTTTCTGTTCTGCCGCCATTTTGGCTCCAGGGGGGCGGGGACGCGTTTACGTCACAGTGCGTGCAGCAGCGCTTGACGGCTCCTGCCCGGACCAATCCCCAAACTGGACCCAAACACACACACAGCTGCACACAAAGTCACACACTCACAACACAACAGGCACAATAACTGCAGTTTCATACGCATAACACAACACCGGAGAACAGGTAAGCCGAGCACTATCTCTAAATTGTGTCTTTACAGCCAGAGAAAAATAATTCATGTTAGTGCGAAGTAAGCTAGCATGCTAACGGTTCTTAGCTTAACTTTTCTCAGGTTCCGTTGAAATGTGTGGAAGAACTGCGTGCACTCTGGCTCCGGACGAGGTGAGCCGAGCCTCCTCCTACAGAAACCGAGGCGGGCAGCGGAGACAACCCCGCTGGAGGGATGGAGACCAGGACAAGTACCGACCCTCGTACAACAAGAGCCCCCAGTCCATGAGCCCGGTGCTGCTGTCCCAGAGGCACTTTGACAAGGTAGCTTCAGCCTCACACAAGCTAACATGCTAACACTGCACAAGTGTGTTTATTTACCCTAACTTAACTTGCGTTGAAAGACAAACTCTTTATCAAAAAGCAAGCTCAGGAGGTGTTTCCTTCCGTGTGTGTTAGGCTCTACACGGATACGGTCTAACCTGGAATAAAAATGTGATTGATACATGAATTAATTCTACTTAGATAATAAAACAGTGGCAGTGATGTTTGTCAATTAATTATCTATGACCTTCAATACTGACATACAGTTAAGTGCAAGCAAAAAGAAGCAACAGACATAAAACCTTTCTGTCCTAACAACATGAAAATTATGTAAGCCTCAAAAATATGGTGTGTCTTGCTGTTTCTTTTTCAACTGAATCCTCCTAGTTTCAATCGTAGCATCTGGACTTGGTTGAGTTAGCTTGAAGACGTTTCACCTCTCATCCAAGAGGCTCCATCAGTTCTGAACTGACTGGTTGGGAGTTCCAGATTTTATACTCTTCAGGATCCATTAACACTATTGAAACTCCAGTCTGCTGGGTGTGTGTTGCCCCTCCCTCATTATGCGAGTCATTAGGTCATTCCCTCTCACACAATGAAATTTGTTAAGTCCCTTTGTGGCCAGGTGAGAACAGTGCTAATGAGGGTTGTTAGGTCCTTCCCTTTCACAACCTTTCGAACACCATTGTGAAAGGGAAGGACCTAATGCCCCTCATTGGCACCATTCTCACCTGGCCACAAAGGGACATAATGAACCCCACTGTGAGAGGGAAGGACATAACGACTAGCATAATGAGGGAGAGGCAACACTCACCCAGCAGACTGGAGTTTCAATCATGTTAATGGCTCCTGAAGAGTATAAAATCTGGAACTCCCAACCAGTCAGTTTAGAACTGATGAAGCCTCTTGGATGAGAGGTGGAACGTCTTCGAGCTAACTCAACCAAGTCCAGATGCTACGATTGAAACTATGAGGATAACCATGACCTGGATGACTGTTTTCAATTGAATAGCTTTATACTAGGGATCGACCGATATGGGCTTATTTTTTGGGGGCCGATGCCAATAATTTGTTATCAAGAAAGGCCGATAACCGATATTTGGAACCAATTTATATTGAATGCAATGTTTTGACAGCATTTGATAGCAACAAACCTGTCTCTCATAACTCGGCTTCTTCATTAATAAGGGTGACAATAACTGAATAGTAAAATATAAATAGGAGAGATTAAATTAGGACGCTCTCCTCTGTTTATGTGGGATCCTCTGAGATTGATCAGTTTGTCTCCTGCAGTTATGTCTGCTGTTCTTCTGTATTCTCTTAATCTTTCACTGTTATATTACCTTTATTGCCCACTAAGGTCCATTATAAATTATTGTTGTCCAGGTAATTTGTGGCTGCCTTCTAACTTTGCAGCTAGCTGTTAGCATAGCCTTAGCCCCTGTGAGTTCAGTTTTTGCAGTCTCTGCTTGAGAGACATTTCTGAGACCACAGAGTGACGACAAACAGAGAGAGGAGGTTGCACCACACCTGAAGTAGTGCATTTAATTAATCAATAATTGGTTAAAAAAAATACCAATATCGATAATGGAAAAATGCCAAATATCGGCCATGATAGTCTGCCTGGTCGATCCCTATTTTCTACAGTGACTGTGCTCATGATAACATGTCCATTCCTTGTATGTGTCCTCAGGAAGCTCCTGCAGATGAGTGTGTGTTGGCTTCGATGCGTTGGGGTCTGATACCTTCGTGGTTCAAGGAGGATGACCCAAAGAAGATGCAGTTCAGCACCAGCAACTGCCGCAGTGAGAATCTATTGAAGAAGAAGTCATACAAGGTGCATACAATATAGTAAAGCTATGTTATCTTTCCTGTGCTTTGTCTTGCTCTTTGTTGTGGCACACAGGAGTGTCTCATTATTGTGTTATCCCCCCAAAGGATCCCATGATAAAAGGACAGCGCTGTGTCATCCTGGCTGATGGTTTTTATGAGTGGCAGAGGGTGGAAAAAGACAAGCAGCCTTTCTTCATCTACTTCCCTCAGACTGAGGGGCCCAGCCAGGAGAAAAAGGAGGATCAGGATGACCCCACGACCTCAGCTCGCAAGAAGAAGAATTCAAAGGCAGCGTGCCCTCCAGGGGAAGCCTCCCCTGGTTTCACAGAGGTTTGCATGGAGTTTTCTGGAGCAATATAAGCACCTTGAATATTTCTTTCATCTAGAGCAAAAGCAGAGAGAATGCAGCTTTGGCGGAAATTACCATTGCTGAAAATTTCCTGTGTGGGAGAGTGGCCAAACTAGAAATGAGCATGTGTCCACCAGGCGTTTCTTTTGCATTCAGAAATTCGTGGTAAATCCAAACTTCTGCTTTAGTTTTGATGTTTGCACCGGCGTAAAAACTGTAAAAGTCATAACCATGCTAACAAAGACTGCCAGAATTTTCTCTATTCAAAAATACTACAGCCCTGCCATTCTGCTCTTTATGTGTTCGTCAGGAAGGAGAAGCACCAGGTGAGTGGACTGGATGGAAGTTGCTGACTATGGCTGGACTGTTTGACTGCTGGACGCCACCAGGTGGTGGAGAACCCCTTTACTCATACAGTGTAATCACTGTGAACGCTTCCCAAAATCTGCAAAGCATCCATGATAGGTAAGAACCGCTAACAGGGAAACATGCTGCTGCTTTCATTTGTGTCTGTGTGAAATCAAAAACTCCTATGTGATTGTTTTTCAGGATGCCAGCAATCCTGGAAGGAGAAGAAGAAGTGAGAAGATGGCTGGATTTCGGGGACGTGAAGTCTCTGGATGCTCTGAAGCTGCTTCAGTCTAAAAACACTTTGACCTTTCACCCAGTGTCTTCGTTTGTCAATAACACACGCAACAACTCTCCAAACTGCCTCCAGCCAGTGGATCTCAACAGCAAAAAGGTATTCGATTTAATGAGGTGTTTTGCTCATTTAGCCACGCAGCTCCAAATGTTTAGCAAGAAGAGAAGTTTCAGCTGACAAATTTGACCCTTGACTTCTAGGAGCCCAAACCCACAGCGAGCAGTAAGATGATGAAGAGCTGGCTGTCGAGCAAAGTTCCTTCAAAGAGGAAGGAGTCCAACACGTGTGAGAAAGAAGAGCAAGAAGGCGATGCAGAGCGCAAGTCACAGCGCAAGTCTAAAGGAGGGCTTCAGCAGTGGCTTCAGGGACCCAATAAGAAACCAAGAACCAAGTGAATGTATGAACTGAAACTGAAAATCCTTCAGGCCTTTTGTTTGTACATTACTATTTTGACAGGAGTGAGGAAAAAGGTTGTTTTTTTCTTGTACTAAAAGTAAATATTTTAAATGTAAGGAAAATATATTCTGCACCGTACCTGCTTGTTAGTTGTGATTTTTAACAATAAATATCCTAAACACAGTATGCTTGATTCAAGATTTTTATTACCCTTATTACTTGAAACGCAAAGACATTTTTGAAACAATGTAGATGCTATGCATTTATCATATTAATAATATAATAATGATGAATGCCAGTACTTCCCCCACATTTTTTTTTTGTCCTTCAGAGTTACAGTATGTATGCTATCTTGTAATCTAATGCATTTCCAAGTTTTAACATAATACGAACAGACAGTTAAAGATCTGATTGGTTAAAAGAAATGTCAAGCACTTAAATCGTTTGCCAACACGAGCAACTGGCAGAGTCGGATATGGAGATTTACAACACAAGTTTTTGCCTTCTCCACACAATGAGAGGTTTGCAAATATACAAAGTCTTGCAATAGTTGACAGTAAAAAGAAATGTACTAGCTAATAGTACTCAGTTATGAATGATATTTATACTTGAGAAAAAGCTCTCCTCTCCAGGCCTATCAGGTAGATTGACATGCTGTCTTGATTTGGTTCATTCCCATGTCAAACGTTGTGTCAAAGATGATAGATTACAAGACGAACCTTCATTTCCCCAATAGAGGAACAGCACTTACATCAAGGATCTGAGTGTGTATTCCCACCGTGTTCTCAACCTGAGCTACAATTACATTTATTGTGGCTCCAAAATGAGATGTCTCAACGAGTCTTCAGTTACTGAGGATGACAGCAAAGTGCAAAAAAATGATCTGTACACACTTGTCTGATGGACTTGTCGTTGAACTGGATTCTCAATTTTACGCCAATTAACAAGAATCAGCAGGCAGCATATTTATGTGATCCACACGTGCACCCTCACACACAACCCCGTTTAAGTATCACAATTTACTTTTTTAAAAGGTTTTTTTTTTGAGGTAAAGTGAAACCATGATAAGTGTTTTTGAGAGTGAAACTAATTTAAGCCACAACACAAATGAGTAAAATGGGGGAAGCAGTGTTTCCTCTATTCATGCAGCAGTGGTGGGCTGTGAAAGTAAGAAAATCCTCACCACGACTGAAAATCTGATTTTAAACCCCCCCCCCAAAAAACACATTAGTTTGTCTAACTTAAGTCATAAACACAAATATGTATAGAAGTAATGCTTCCATTTGCCACTTAAAGTATACAAATAAAAGCGGTGATAACCAAAACTGGGTTTGAAAGCAGCAATATACATGGAACCAAAAATGGGATTAGCCCAAACCACCACCGCCATGAAAAAGTACGAGGGGAAACACTGGGAAGTAATCTGCATCATACAAGTAAATGCCATAATGTTTCCTTAAGGTGTTCTTTGGGCTAGGAGACTCGTATTTTATAGAAAATGTGTATTTTGTATACATAAGGAGGTGAGTGCAGCATGTCTGTGTGTGTAGTATACTCTATGAGTGGGATGCTGCTTGTATGTTGGGCATTGGGGAATAACACAGTGGGCCATGGGAAAGGGGATATATAGACAAGGCAAGACAGGGTAGAGAGGGTGATGACAACCCCCCTGAAGATCCTCAGAGTCCTCAGCAGCTGCAGGTCTCTGCTGACGGCTTGGCTCGCTCGTTCCTGTCCAGCTTTATCGGCTCAGGGAACTCGTTGTACAACTCCACTTCGGTCTCCTGAAATCAGACAACATATCCAGAGTGAGCGCCTCTGAGTTGCTCTTCATCAGAAACCTGTGGTTAAAAATGTCGCTTTTCAAGGCTGAAGAGACTGGATCAAACAGTTTGTCTTGCCGGCTTCTAATTACCTGTTTAAGAGCATTGCGTGCAATAGTCTGGAAGGCCTGCTCGACATTGATTGCCTCCTTTGCGCTGGTTTCGAAATATGGGATGTTGTTCTTGCTCTGACACCAAGCCTGTGCTCGCTTGGTTGTTACCTGAAACACAAAGGAGCTGGTGTTAATGCTGCAAACATCAGGAAAATGACGAACAACACATGGCAAACCTAAATCTGATCATCTCGACCCACCTGTCTGTTCTCCAAGTCGATCTTGTTTCCCAGCACCACAAAGGGGAAGTTCTCGGGGTCTCGT
Organism: Chromis chromis; assembly: GCA_900302755.1. NCBI lineage: Eukaryota > Metazoa > Chordata > Actinopteri > Pomacentridae > Chromis > Chromis chromis. Next base: position 5,960 of record OMNN01040954.1, read on the forward strand.
GGGCTGGCCTGGATCAAGAACTCGTCCCTCCAGCTGTCTAGGGTCTTGAAGGTGTTGGGTGCAGTCACATCAAACACCAGGACGCAGCAGTCGGCTCCACGGTAGAACGCTACACCTAAGGACTGGAATCTCTCCTGACCTGCTGTGTCCCAAATCTGAACGATACAGAATGGAGAGGAAATCATTTCTATGGCAGACACAGTGTGTTTACATGCACAAAATTAACTAATCACTGTAAATGAAGAGATGCAATACATTAACCTTAGTGTTTACACAGTTCAAATTTAACAGATCTCCTTAATTGTGTGTTATTATATTTGTTTAATTTGTATTTTGAACTGAGGAGTTAGGTGTAATACCCTACAGGAGACTACTGAGCAGTTACAAAATAAGAAAGTGTTAGAACTTAGAGAGTTTTTGCTTTTACCACTGATTGAATTTTGTTGCATTTGTGAAAAAATCAACCTGTAAGTACGCAAAAGTAATCCTGCAAAGATTGATATGATATCTCAATCTATTAAACCTGCAGTTTGGAAAAATTGTGTTGCAGAATCCCACAATCACTGTCAGCACATCATGATGTGTGCCCTTACCGACAACTACTTTCATTTTTAGACTGCAATCCTTCCTCTGAACATCCAGTTTCTTGTTTATATGGAGCTTCAAATACTTTCTTGCACACTTAAGGGAAAGACTCTGAATCCATTCCAAAAACGGCAGCTGTATGACACACCTCATGACGCACTTCCCCGCAAAAATTAAATAGTATGCTTTAAAAAAGCCAAACCATGCTCCCAATTGTGTTGTTGCACTTACACAAGCTCAGTGTCTTTAAACTGTGTGCAAGCATAGCAGAAATACAAGCTGTGGGGGAAAATGCTTTTTAATTTGGGTCAAAGTCCAATAACTTTTTTAACAGTTTAAGTCAGATTTGACTGGTGATGTCCCAGTGAAATTAGAGTTGTGTCTCTCTCCTCTTTCATTTAGATAGGAGCCTGGCCTTGTTAGCCTAAACTAACCGCCCAGGGGTGTTACCAAGATGGCTGCCAAGTGGTGAGACTTGCCTATAAGGACTTTGACGTGGGTTTTTTTCCCGCCATACTCCTAGTTGATGATACTCTCTCCAGCTCTGACAAACCAATCATTGCTGATTAATGTAAAATGCATCGCTATCAGTTTGCCAGCACGGGAATGTTGCCAGAGAATCCACACAAAATCCAGAGAGATCTATCTGGCAGCGATAGACTCAATCAGCCTTGTATAAACATACTGGGTGTTCATCTATACCTAAAACGCCTGCACTGTAGTTTTAATCAAGATATACATAACTTAGAATTTGACCTTCACTCAGATAACCCAGTGATTAAGTTAGTATGAGTGGAAATGCATTGAAAGACTCCCCCTTAGTTGTGTGTATATGCACCAGTTTCGCACAATTTTCTCAGTGGTAAACCAATAAAACACTTGCTATTATTATTGTGAAACATAAAAATCAGTTGGCTTTTTAATAGTAAACAACATTTCATTAACCCTTGAGTGTAGAACATGATTGTTTTAGATGATGCAATTGTGTTTCAATGACTAACATGTTAGTATGGCATTCTAGCGAGCATTAATTCGTCAGTACCTGCATTGTGACAAGTCTGTCATCCACCATGACTTCTTTCGTCAGGAAATCAGCGCCTATTGTGGCTTTGTATTGGTTGCTGAACTTCTTATTCACATACTGGTTCATCAATGAGGTCTTCCCAACTCTACGAAAAAAAGAGATCACAGGACAAAATTAAGCACATATGATGAGGAGAAACTAAAAGTAACTATGATTAATTCAGAAGTGAAGCCTAAAAATGCTCCCTTGCCTTTTGTGTTGAGGCAACTGCTCAACATCACTTACCCAGAGTCTCCGAGGATGATGACTTTGAGTAGTACTTTCTTCCTTGACGTCATTGTGCCACAGCTGTGAAGACAAAAAAACTAAATTAGAGGGGAGAAGAAAAAAGAAAGAAAGAAAAAACAGCACTGGAATAGGTTTGTCCTGGCGATGACCCTTTGTTTCCCTCACAGATGATAAGGTCTGTGTGCATCTAGAAATACACTCCAAAGAAATAGTCCAAGTCTAGGAATTGAGGAGTACAATATCCGCACTACTTGGCTTTGCTTTACTTTGCAAAGAAATTGAATTAGAGTAATAAACAATATGAAGCACTGCATTGTACCACGAAGCTCTAAATACAATTCTTGCTAGAAATAATTTACTGCTTTTCCCCCAAAAAATATGTTGAACAATGCAGCGTTAATGCTATTGAGCTGAGCTGACATCTGCCATTTTTATCACCACATCTGGGTCTTTCTGTTATTCTGTGCTGATTGTGGGATATTTAAAAATAGCTGACAAACCAGTCGATGGAATCAGCGACATTGTTTCGTTCTCAAGTTGCCATTCTTGTGGATTTATAAAGTTAAACATGACGATGAATGGAAAACAAAGATGCAACACACACCCAGTTAGTCAAAAAGGTACTGAAATGAACCACAGATTGTGTTTGTGATTTGGATTCTTTACAGAAATGCATTTTAATGACGTCCCCTCCATGTTCTGTGTTTGTCCAAACAAACAGGCAGACAGGTGTTGAACATTAATCATCATCTACAGAATTTAGTCTAATGAATCTACAAATAAACAACTCCAACATCTTGCTTGTTAAATTTGGGGAAAAGGGAACATTGCACTGTAAGTGTCAGCCATCTTCAATTCTTCCTCTTCCAGTGTAATATAGCCTGCCCACGTTGTCTAGTCTCCTTTAGTTGCATATAAATCCAAGAGCTGGTATAAACATAAATACCTACTTCCTCTTTTTGTGTCATTTAGGAACGTGTCTCAATAATTGACAAAAACCTCTGAAAGTGTAACTTCTGTTAATTAAAGGAGAGGAGCTTGAGAAATTGTTTTTGCACTAAACCCCATGGCTCAAACATTCTCATCTGTGTACCTGCTGGAGACTTTACTAAGCAGTTCTGACTTTGGCCGGTTGTGCTACGTATTAACAACCCCCTCATGCAGCTGTAATGACCAAAGTCCAAACTGTACAACCAGAAAGCTTTGAATTATCATTCCAATCGGGCTAAACCTGGCAGACAACGTTACTGACAGAAGTTTCAGATACTAAACACACGTCGCCTACACTTGTATGGAGCAATATTGTGTGATCAAGAAGCCACGACTTGAGGCAAAACGAGCGTAGACCTCTCGGAGCGGCTCTCATAATCTGTACCCCATGACACTGTGTCAGGGACTGATCACATGGTTTTAAAACACAGGACTAACGGAACCATGACTTGGCAAGCATGATTAGCACAGCAAGTACCGTGGCTGGACTCCATATACACCTACTGCTGTAATCCATATTTATAGATTTAAATGTGATCGTAAAAAGTCCGATTAATGAGCAGTAAAAGAGTCACGTGTTTACATTTTTACATAATGCCCATAAAGACTTCAATCAGGCTTGCAAAGGGTTAGCAAGGTAGAAAAAAACATTGGATTTGGAGACCAAACACTAGATAGCTAGGTGAGCAAATGCAAGAAAACAACGAGAACAGTGTCACTATTAAAGACACGGTCGTTTTAAAACACCCCAAGCAAGATGTTTTTAGAATTACTGTCCACTAATAACAATTAGCTTCCACATCAGTGACACTTCTTATTTTAAGCTAACATTTCGTTAGCTATGCAAGGTTTATTACCAAATGTGAAACTTAACGACAGCTGCACTGCTACCATATACCGTCAGTAAAAATAACAACTAAATTCAACACAAACCAACCTGTGCGATGATCCTTCGGTAAAAAAAGAAATCAAAAGTGGACTTTTCCTCTGCCTCGGTGGGAAGCTAACGCGCAGGCTAGCTAACAGGCTAACAGCTCCCACAAATGTCTGCCGTAACAAAACAACACGTTCGGAGCGTCGACAGCTAAATTAGCTCCGATAGCTAGCCTCTCAGCTAACCCTTCTCATCAAAATCAACGCTGCCACTGCCGACGTATAACTCCCTTTTCGTGTAATGATGTGGTATAATGGTCTGTTTCGCCCAGTTCCCGTTGACGCTCGCTTTTCCTGTCAAGCTAACGTGCTAGCTGTTAGCCGAGCTCCGTCCACTTCCTCCAAAACAAGCTCTGTCGGTGAGCGCTGACGTCACGCGCTGGATACGCCTTGTTGCACAGTGACAAAACACCAAACGTCTCATATTAAAGGTCCCAAATGGTGGAAATCCACTTTTGTTGTATTTTGTTGCCGTTAAAAATTTGGAGGTGTAAAATAAACGTTGTTAAGACATAAAGACATTTACTTCTCCAACGTCCTCCACCTTAGATTAATTTAGATTAAATTAATCTAAAGCGCACCCAATGCTCTGCTGGTGGCTGCGAAAGTGAACATAAAGGTCTCAAGAACCAGCTTGAACATCATCAACCAACATCTACCTGCCACACAACATCCTAAAGGACTCACTCCACCCCGCTCATCACATGTTTCAACTGTTGCCCTCCGGAAAACGCTACAGGTCCATCAAAACATGCACCACCAGATTTATAAACAGTTTCTATCCCAAGGCCATTTCCATACTGAACTCCAAACTGCATTAATGTGCAATAATTGTATTTATTTGTGTGAGCATTTTATTCCCACTGTGTGCAATATGGACTGATATGTGCAATATGGACCAATCCTTTTTTTTTTTAACTACATGCATTTTATTCTCATTTATGAGGAATGGACTTCCATCCTTCTAACTGCATATGTTGGTACTGAGTGTAGCTATGGTATAAATGTGATGTGTAGAATGTGAGTTGAATATGAGTTGAAGTGAATAAATGGAAGCACTTATTTATCTTTTATACTTATTTGATTTAAGTCCGGTTATTGAGTGCACCTGAATTTCGTTGTATGTCTTGTAGAATGACAATTAAGAATCTTTATCTTTATCTTTGAAACCAATAAACTAGGATTGGGTTTATTCCTGTTGTCATGTTGCAAGTTGTGCTTTAGTGCAACCTGAAGTCAGCCAGTGTTTACATTTTTATATATCTCTTCCTGTACTGAACCAATGTTTCAAATTAATAGTGAATGAAGGCTAGTTAGAGTAAAATGTTATGTAAAGAAAGAATATTTGTTTTAATAAATTTTATTCAATGCTGAATTTGGTGACTGACCCATTAAATAGTCCAAGAAAAAATGCAAGCGTTGGTGAAGGAAAGAAAGTTCAGAGTTTATGATTTAAATTAACTGTAAGAATCATCATCTCCCTTTCACCTGTTTTCTGTCTCCTTTCATTTCATAACAATTCTCTATGAGCAATACAGATTCTTCGCTGATTGATTAAACATAATAGGAACAAGCCAGAGCTTTTTTGTCCATCTTTTACTGGGTGATAGTGTGGTTCACTTAGTTTTGTTGTGAACATTTTTATTTGGATAAAATGATTGGAGGTTAAAGTGCAACTGTCGGTGTTGGTAACCACCATCATGATACCCATTATCTCTGATTGGGGTTTTGTTGAGCCTCCTAATGAAAAGAAACCCTGGCTCTGTTGAACACCCCTCAGGCCTCTACTTGACTGTTATGTTCCACAGAATGGGCCGACAACACGAGGCTCATCTCTGTCCAACTATCAACTCACAATTCATTCAATCATTACACAATGGCACTCTGACAACATTTAAAAGCGACACCAGTCTGCCGAAACCCGGGATCGAACCAGGGACCTTTAGATCTTCAGTCTAACGCTCTCCCAACTGAGCTATTTCGGCCTGAAAATAGGAAATAATATGTCATATAATTAGGTATATACAATACGTAAAAAGAAAGTTCACACATCATAAAGTCCCATAACTCAATACCCCTAATTAATAACTAATAATAATCAGGACAAGTCTTCTGTCAGTCTTGCTAACAAAAACACTGAACACTCAGTCCAGCCAGAGACTAATTAGATCATCTAACTACAGCAACTTACAATAAAACAATAACATGTGTTTTCATTGCTAATAGGATACCTGCTGTCATATTTTGTTAAGTACTTTAATGATTAGAGGCCATGTTCTATATGGAATCAAGAGAAAGCATCCATACACAGAACAATGTCACTGCTAAAGAGACTGCATATCTCCAGAATATAACATTTGATGTGACAGCAAAATATTCTGACAGATCAGACTTTTATGAATAGTAAAAACCACAGCAACAACAACAAACTAACTGAAATGTGACCAGGGTGTTCATTTATACATCTGTTACAAATGTAGTTAGTGTCACTCCTGAGTCTCAGTGTTATCAGGTGATTCCATTATCTATCAGCAGTCAATGTGCAGAGGACAGATGATAACAGTGTGATCAGTACACCATAAACAAACAGTGCTGCCCAGAACCTGAATCCCTGTTGACTGAGTGAGAGCTTCAGTTGTCAAACATAACTGGAACAACTTCTTAACATAGTTCTGGCAAACAAGTCTTTACTAAAATATAAATTTTAAATCCATGTAATCATTGTACCATTGCAAACACGCATTTAAAAGCTACACTGATTTGCCGAAACCCGGGATCGAACCAGGGACCTTTAGATCTTCAGTCTAACGCTCTCCCAACTGAGCTATTTCGGCTTGAAAACCTATAAAAATATGCCATAAAATTCTGTATATACAATGCGAGACTTAACACGCTATAATGGTTTTAACTCAACCACACAATCATCCTGCTATAGGGGTCTCTAAAGAAGGGCTAACATTACACCTACACATAGCAGCACATGAATCAAAATATGACTCTTTCTTTATATACAGAATTAAATGGTCTATTTTTCACTCTTTTCATGCCGAAATAGTTCAGTTGGGAGAGCGTTAGACTGAAGATCTAAAGGTCCCTGGTTCGATCCCGGGTTTCGGCAGACTGGTGTCACTTTTAGATGTTGTCAGAGTGCCAGTGTGTAATGACTGAATGAATTGTGAGTTGATACTTGGACAGAGACGAGCCTCATGCTGCCAGCCCATTCTGTGGAACATAATAGCCAAGCAGAGGCCTGAGTAGCGTGCTACAAAGCAAGTTAAACATAGCTCGGCTTTCAAAAACTAAAGCCCCAGTCAGAGATAATAGGTATCACAAAGATGGTTATTAACTTTCTTTGTTAACTCAGGCTTTCACCTTCAAACTCTGTGCGCGTTCATTCAAAAAGGGCCTACTGCAACTTCCTTCACTGAGCTATTTCGGCTTCGACATGAAAAGCTTTAAAATCCATCACGATGGCACAGTGTCAGACCTACATGCACTTCTTGAGTATCATGTGAAAACAAATGAAGGTTTATCCGTTATCTCTGAATGTTGTTAAGGTTTTGCTGTGCAGCGTCCGCTACCATTGTGATCTAGAGGGTTTAAAGAGAGACACTTTTGTGATGCTACAAACACAACATACCTCACTAGCTCATCAATCTTGCTCTGTAGTACACCCCTCTGGTTACCTTCAACATTGCAACAATACAGATTATGAAGTGTTTCTCGTATCATCTTATTGTACATATGGAATTTTGTGGTGTATTTTTCACTGTTGACGGGCCGAAATAGCTCAGTTGGGAGAGCGTTAGACTGAAGATCTAAAGGTCCCTGGTTCGATCCCGGGTTTCGGCAAATCAGCATGGCTTTTAAATGTGAGAGTGCCATTGTTAAATGTTAATAATCAGAAAAAGACTTGTTGTTCAATGCATGTGTGACAACCAAAGCTCTTAATCAGTCAACTGGGATTCACTTCTGTATATGATGTTTATTTATAAGTTACGTCTGGTGAAGATGAAGTCCTGTTCTGCAGTATATAATGGTTTTAACTGAACCACACAATCATCCTCCATCAATTAATTTCCTAACAATTCTCTATGAGCAATACAGATTCTTAGCTGATTGATTAAACAAACAAAGCCAGAGCTTTTTTGTTCCCCAAATTACTGGATGATAGTGAGGTTCAGTTAGTTTTGTTGTTAACATTTTTGTTTTATTAAAATGACTGAAGGTTAAAGTGCAACAGTCAGCCAACTAATGGAAGGAAACCCTGGCTCTAGTGAACACCTCTCAGACCTCTGCTTGACTGTTATGTTCTACAGAATGGGCAGACAACACAAGACTTGTCTATGTCTATGTCCAACCATCTATTGACAAACTATTCAGTTATTACACATTGTCACCGTGGCAATATCTAAAAGCACCACCTGTTTGCCGAAACCCGGGATCGAACCAGGGACCTTTAGATCTTCAGTCTAACGCTCTCCCAACTGAGCTATTTCGGCCCAGACTAGATGAAAAATATGCCCAAAAAATGTGTGTATACAGTAAGAGACATGGACATTTTTAAAATCTGAATTGTTGCTATATTGAAGGTAACCAGAGAGGCACACTACAGAGCAAGGTTAATGGGTTAGGAAGGTATGTTGAGTCTGAAGTCTGATTTTTCAGTGTCACAAAGGTGGTGTTTCTCTTAACCTACTAGATCACCATCGTAACTGATGCTGCACAGCTAACCTGCTCCATATGAGGTTCTGTTCAGGATTTAAATCAGCTGTAAAAAAGTGTCTTCCTTTGCCCAGTTAATTTCCTGACGATTCTCTATGATCAATACCGATTCTCAGCTGAGGGAATACACTATATCTGCAAACCTGTTGAGCTGTACATTTGTAATCCCACTGAGCCAAGCCATGCAGTTATACATGCAGTAGCGTAAACTGTCTATGTGTTATGTTGCCACAGGAAGCTACATGGATTCAGTTGGTGATGGAAAGGAAATGCATAATTAACAGTTTTCTACCTTCTATTACATCATTAGCAGTAGCAGCGTGTTTTACTGTAATACATTTTTTAGATAGCTCTCCATCATAACAACATGACTGAAGTAGGCAGCACACAACTGGTCCATTTTGTGTGTAGGAAAAGTCACATAATGTGTTAAACACCTCTTTTTATTTGAACATGCATCTGAAGAAGAAATCCAGGATTAACAGAGAATGTTGATAACGATACACATTATCTCTGATTGGAGTGTTAAGGTCTGTTAAACTGAGTAAAGGAATGAAAGCCGGGCTATATCAAACTTGCTTCACAGTCAATTCCTCTTTACATCAGACTTCACTTATGAACAAATGTCCTAAGTCTGAAGAAGAAATCCTGGATGCACAAAGAAAGTTGATAACCACAGTCATGATTCCCATTATCTCTGATTGGGGTATGAGGTTTTGTTGAGGTGGCTAATGGAAAGAAAGCCTGTTGTTGTTGACTATTATGTTCTACAGAATGGGCTGGCAACACGAGACTTGTCTCTGTCCCTATCCAACCATCAGTTGACAAACCATTCAATCATTACACATCAGTACTCTGACAACATCTAAAAGTACCACCAGTCTGCCGAAACCCGGGATCGAACCAGGGACCTTTAGATCTTCAGTCTAACGCTCTCCCAACTGAGCTATTTCGGCCTGAAAACATGAAGAAAAGCCATAAAAATCAGTATTTACATTTCTGAGCCATGCTTGTACACCTTGATTGTCGCTATGTTTACGTTAACCAGAGAGGTGTATTACAGCATAAGATTAATGGGTTAGCTGAATGGGCCTTAAGTCAGAGATTTCAGTGTCACAAAGGTGATGTTTCTCTTAACCTGCTAAACCACCAGAAGCATCTCCCTTTAACCAGATCATTGTCTATGAGCGATACAGATTTTTAGCCGAGGGAATACGTTACATGTGCAAACCTGTTGAACTACACATTTCTAATCGCACTGAAGGAAATTGCAGTGGGCAAACTGTGCGTTGCTATGGGAACATGTATTAAACTGGGGATGCAGAAAACAAATGAACATGTTTTTATGTCTGGTCCTGATTTGTTGCCAAATCTGCCACGCTGAAAATTTCAAGTTTTGCAGAGGATTTGGATTGTGCAGTCAAGGCAGCCAAGCTATTTTTCCCCCACAGTAATATTATCTATTTTAATCATATTGCTTGTCCCCCTGCATGCAAATGGCACTCGACAACAAGTCCATGTTCCCTAACCCTATGTTCCCACTGCCCTACGTTCCCACAGCCCTATGTTCCCACATTTCTAAGATTTTTTTTTGAGAAATAATAGTTTTTTCTTAAGATAAAAAATGAGAGGCCAAACCGTGTGGAAATATCTGCATTTCCCCTTCATGGGGGTCTTAGAAATGTGAGGCATGTGGGAACATAGGGCTGGGGGAACCAAAAAGACAACAAAATGTGATGTCCGTCAGCAGGCCAGGGGAAGAGAGCAAGAACCTCCTGCAGGTCTAATTTATAGCCTCCGAGTCTCTCCTACTCAGGTGTGCAGCATCACTGCTAATGCCTCAGCTCCACCAACCAGCCTCCTGAAACAAAGGGAACACACAGCCAACAGTATACAAGACAGGGCCAACCCTGGGGCCGTCACAGAAGATTCGGATGACCTTAAAAGTGAGCACATTTGCAATACATTGTTATTATATATGTGGCACAGTGTGTTTAATAAGACATTGGAATAGTAGCCGCCCTTTTTTATTTTTGAACTGAGTGAAAACTAAGGACTCAAAACATAAGAACACTACTTTATCACTTACCTGCATTGTTTTCCCCTGCTAATCTCAGCTTTGTCAGCAGAGGGCGCTCTAGGCCCTGCACTACACGGAGTATCGGTAGCTGACGAAGAGTAATCCTAGTCGTCAGTACGTGATGAGTTCAAGTGTACAAGCTACAGAGAGCGCTCTTAATCTGAACTGTCTGTTTCTATCAGGTAAGCTGACCATATATAATACCCTGATAATGGACAACGGTAGTATGTTTTAATAGAGCCTTAGTATGCAACTGTGAAAGACAGTGACGGTGACTTTAACCGTGGTCAGAAATACGCCGCGCTCTCAATAACAAAATGGCGGCCTCCGATAGCAACGCCGCTCGCTAAACACAGTAACTGGCTGTGTGGGTGAAATGACTGTTCAGAGTAACGTAGTACTACTGAGAACAAATGGTGTGAAGCAAAATAAGAGGAGATGATGTTTTAGCTATGTGGTTTCACTGTGTACAGCCAAGCAAGCCGCCTACTGATGCTAAATAAGGCGGTGCTAAAGTGCTAATATGCTAATGTAAGACATGCTGTGTCATCCTGTTTCGGGATGAGAACGAGAGTGTTCCGTATATTTTGGTCATGAGATTGTTTAACCCTTTAAGACCTGAGCCTCAAAATGTCCACCTGGTCTTTTTTTTCTTATTTTGATTAAAAAAAGGTAAGAAAATGTCCTGTGAGTGCTTGTGCCCATTTTTTCGTTGCGCTTTACAGCCAATATGGTGTCATTACGGTAATTTTACGGTAATTTCATCCACTGCATTCCTGGCGGGCACGAATGAATAAAATTACCGTAATTACACCATATTGGGTAATTTTTTAATGGTAATTTTATCCAGTGGATTCCTGGGGGGGCACAAATGAAATTACCGTAATGACACCATATTGGCTGTAAAGCGCAACGCCTCAGCTTTCAGAAACTGTTTGATTTTTTTCCCGATAGCACAAACGGTGACATTTACGGTATTCCAAAGTGCGCTAGCCCAACGTGTCGCCGATGACGCACTAGGACTTAAAGGATTAACTGGTGTTACGTTTATATATACTTCAAGTGTTTTTAAACGTAAACAAATTTTCACATCTTCGCTCATGCAACACATCATACCTAAAGTATGATAAACCCAGAGGCCAAAAACCGTCTTCTGACATCAGCCAGTTAGTAGATTTACATCACCGAGACTTCAACTTATGCAGCTTCGCGCTGGTTCATACAGGCACAGAGTCAGGCTCGTCACAAGGTCTAGCCTGTCCAGTTGTGCTCGTAGTCAGTCCACTCCTCCCTATTAGCGCGCCTTATAACCGAGGCAGCGTTCATTCCTTCGGCCCGCTCTGTGCTCGCCACATCGCTGCCGCATCAGCCTTCTTGATCGTCAGCTTTCTCCTCCTCCTCCCCAGCCTCGTGTTTGTTATAAGAAAGATCTGTGCGTGTATAGATTTGCTGCCTATTCAGACTGTTCCACTCTGTATTCTTTTAAACATTGAGGGTTTTGTGATCTCAGGGACTGTCGGTGTCACCCAGAGCATCACTTGAGCCGAGTCACCGCCAAACACAAAATGCATGTCAGTCTGACATCACATCTAACAGCGTGTGCTTCTTTACAGTCAGCATTGTAGCTTTACAGAGCCACTAACACGGATTCATTTTGATTTTCCTTCTGATTTGCTGAAGCACATTTGTGGGTGTTAACATTGCAGCAACACCTTGTTTTCAGTAGAATGCAGTGATTAACCCTTTAAGACCTGAGCCTTAAAATGTCCGCCTGGTCTTTTTTTTTCTTCTATTTTGACTACAAAAAGGTAATTAGGGTAATTTATATATATATATATATCTTTATAGGGATAGACAAACACCCCAATGACAACAACAACAACAACAACAACAAACTAAACAAAACACACACACACACACACAAAAACCCAAACAAAAACACAAAAAAAACACAACAACAAAAAAAACAAACAGCAATCAATAAATAAATTAGGGTAATTTAAATCGTATCCGAATATAATTACCGTATCCAAATTTAATTACCGTAATGACACTATATTGGCTGTGAAGCGTAACGTCCAATATAGTGTCATCACGGTAATTTCAATCGTACCCCCCCAGGAATCCATTGGATTTTTTCCGATAGCGCAAACCGTGACATATTTACGGTACTCCAAAGTGTGCTCTCCCAAACGTGTCGCCGATGACGCACTAGGACTTAAAGTTACTGTTAGTTGCTCTAAAGTTAATGTTGCAAGAAGACTTTCGCTATTCAGTAAAAAAATGGTAAAAACAACAACTCCACAACAAAACCAAACATGACCTTTGGACTCTGGATGCCGTGAGGTGCTTCAGACAGACCCCACTTCATATTGCATCATTGTGAACAGTGTACAACACAGCGAGCCAAGATTACATGATTGATTCAGACAGCCCAACAACAATGCTGGCAGCCCGTCTATCTGTTTTTTCATGGTGATGGCACACAGCGCTTGAACCTTCAGCTCCCGCGTGCCGATGCTTTATTGGGTACGCACAACAACGAGACGGGTCTGGTGGAAAACGTCCACGGATCACACGGAGACGCTCGGAGCAGAGTTAAACTGCAGCTCTCTAAATCTCCCTTCATGTACTGCTTCCAAGAGTTTTCTTCTTTGACAGTGGAATCCAATAACAAACAAGCCATCTGCCTGCATCTACTGGTAACGTCGGCACTAACAAAGTTTAGATTTCATTTCGCTGCTGACCGTCTCAACAGCGATAACAGGAGGAGTTAACTCTGCAAGGTGGTTAACATCAAGATGCTGTGTAGTGCTACTCCATCTTTTCTTTTCTTTTTTGGCACTGTTAGAGCCCGATATGTAACAACAACACGAAATGTAACAATGACCCGAATTGTTATAAAAAAAAATGTAATAAAACCCGAAATGTAACAACTGGTCGATAATGTAACAAGATGCTGAGCCCAAAACGTAAAAACTTTTTGCCCAAAATGTAACAACTTGTTACATTTTGGGGCAGGCAAAATATTTTTCCCCTAATAGTGTAATAATTTTATTACATCATAGAGTGAGTCAATAATTTATGGATTAAAGGGCTTATTGCTTCAATGTAGAGTGTAGTATCAGACACAAATGCCCCTGTCCCCATAGATAGATGGATAGATAGATAGATAGATAGATAGATAGATAGATAGATAGATAGATAGATAGATAGATAGAGTGGTCTCCCTCTCATGTGGCCCCCTCACCAACAGCTACC
>OMNN01040968.1:0-15396 GCA_900302755.1 Chromis chromis
AGAATCACGTTTCAACCAAGTGACTAACGTTGCTAATTCGCGTTGGCTAACTTGACAGCAAACGTCACCGGGAGCTGTCACCAGCCTGAGCTATGGTAGCCCATAAGTGATAAAAATGTAAAAGCCCAGGGCAAGAGTTGCGTTTGACAATTTTACGTGGGCCATACTAACGCTAAACTTTAATGTCAAGTCGGGGGCCACAAAATATCGTCTCGCGGGCCACATCTGGCCCGCGGGCCGCCAGTTTGAGACCACTGTTCTAACCCCTACTCGAACCAGGGTTTGCATCCCCACCCCACTTTTCTTGGTGCAGTTGGTGAGAGGCAGAGGTAGGTGATGGTAGTGCCGTTTGTGGTGGTGTAGGCATGGCACATAAGTCTTTCTTGTTAATGTTTTAAGTGTTCTTACCTTGTAATATTGCGGACGTTTTCTTGTTGTAAAGCGCTTTGAGCTGCAAACCTTGTATGAAGGGCGCTAAAGTTATTATTATTATTATACTGATGCAACTTAAGGCAGGCAAACAGTGTCATTTTTCCCACGTGACTCAAATGTATTTTGACTATCTTGTCTGTCTTGAACTTACATGTTGCCTGAAAGTTACAAGTGAGTAAATGTTGTTTTGTTATCACTGTTCAGTTTGGACCTTAACAAAACCCATCAGACTCAATAAGTTTCAGCTGTGTTTGTTCTTTGGGTTAGTCAGAGTAGAAGGGGGCAGTCTAAACTAACAGGACAAGGGGCTGTCGTTACCCTCAACACAGACTATTGTTGACAACAGTCAAACGCTGTGTACTTTGAGTCTATCTCTATCCCACAATAAGCCTCGCGCTCTTTCTCCGGCTCCCTCCCCCAGTTAAGTTCGCAGCTACTGAAACAATAGTATTTACTCCACAGACCTGCAGAGAATCTCAACAGCTGCCAACAGGAAAACAAACACACAGACACACACATACACACTGTACACTGCAGTGACGCCTGTGTATGGATTTTGTGCCACTGGATCTACAGTGCATTGTGTTTACAATGTGATGGGATTAAATATGGATATGACTGTGTTTACTGCTGAACCTTGCCAGGCAGGAGCAAATATTTATCTAGTTTATACTGTTAGTCTGAGCTCATACATGGAGCTATTACTGGCAATCGGTCTAGATTAATGTGCTCCATGTAAATCATTTCATCATGGGAACTCATGTTCTGAGTGTTTTGGATGTTTGACTTGCTAAAACTCAACCTCATTTAACTCTGACATGGGTTCAGGTCTATGTGAGGGCTATTAGTGCATGACTACCCTCATTCTACAGTCAGACCTAGACGAGAATACAGAAATATTATGGTTTGGTATGAGAACAGAGGAGCAATTAATCCTTATTTTCATTGTCCATTAGTCTGTCGGTTATTCTCTCAGTTAATCAAATAGTTGTTTGGTCTCTAAAAAGTCAGAAAATGTTGAAAAATGTGTTTTCCAAAGTCCAAAATGTTGTCCCCAATTGACTCATTTGTCCACAAGCCAAAGATATTCAGTTTACTTGCATAGAGGAGTGAAAAAACCAATTAAATTTAAGAAGCTGTAATGAGAGAAATTTGACTTTCTTCTTTACAAATTACTCAAACCACTTGATTGTCAGAATAGTTGAAGAATCATTTAATAGTTGACAACTAATTGATTAATCGACTTATTATTGTATTTTAGAGCCACTTCAGCCAGACCTGGTGATAAGCCGCCTGAGTAAGGAACTAATCCGAAGATTAAAGCAGTCTGTAGAGGCAGGGATGTGTTTTCTCACTTGTCACTAGGAGTATGTGTGTGTGTGTGGGCGGAGCTGTGTGTGTCTGTGTGTCACTGGGGCTAAATGATTGCCTAATGAATATCACCTGCATCTGCCTGTGAGTTTTGTTTGCTTGGTACAGTGACAGAGGAGGCAGGGTGCTGATGTTTCTGTTGACCGCTCAAGCATTTACCATCATGTAGTCAAGTTCTGCAAGTCCATCTACTTGGAATGTACGTCCGAAAGTATGTTTCACTGAAAGGGTCAAATGAACACCGTCGAACTGCAGCAACAGCTTCGTGTTTCCCTCCTTGGATTCAGCGCGTCGGACAAATCCCTGTATTCCCCTCTCTGTGACTAATTTGGTTTTGATAGTCACGTAACACAGTCCATGACTAATTTCCCCAATGTGCTGGAAACTAATTAAAATTTCTTATCAGTTCTTTGACATATCAAATCTTTGTTGAATCCCCAAAAATGTTTTTTTCTGATGCTATCAAGAATATAATAATAGTTTTCCTGCTTAGACTAATTTTTGGCACCCCTCAAAGAGGTTTTATCTGGCCCCAGACAAAATTCACCAGAGCTAAAATGATAAGATGTGAGCATAAAAATAGCAGTTACACCTTTTTTGTGCTCGTTTACTCAAGCATAAGAAACATTTTTGTTTAACACAAATAATAGAAAGATCCAACGATTACTGTCAAATAAGGGAACACAGACTTATTGCCTTGACTATACATGGACGGATCATGTTTACTCTTGTGCATAAACACCCCCCAAAGGTCCACTCTGAACCAGGAAATACGCCCGTATGGCTACTAGTGCCATTCAGAGTCAGTTAAACAGCCAGTATTCAAGTGGCCTCAGGCCCTTGTTGAGCCCTGGTCATGATCAATGTCACGAATCCAGGTTTGATGACCTATGGTGACCCATTCGGATGGACAACTCTTACTGTAGGTTTATTCCACATTCTGGTCTGAGAGAATTTTGAGGAGACTTAAATGTAAGAGGAACTGTTATTTCTGTCCACCTGAATCAAGTGGTGTTTGTTATTGACCATATAAAAAGAAACTTATTATGTACTTTGCGGTTTACAATTCTATTCCAGTCCATGTTTTAGTTCCTGTAGGACACTGACCTGGAAAAACCAGGCAAACAGCTGAGCAGTCAGAGCGGGATGAATTCCCGACATGAATTTGTCCCTCCTTCCATTTATACACAAACCTACTGTAAATAAGCACAGTGTTGAAGAGGAAGTAAAAGCCTTACTAAGTATTTTGCATAGGCTGCCATCCTAACACGTACACTTCTGAACAGACACACACACAAACCCCAACGGACATAACCCACAATGTTTGCTTGTCAAATTGAACATTTTGTAACCGGTCCACTGAGCCAGCATGAAGAGCAGACATGAAAATCATTAAACTCCAGCTTGTGGCTGCAGGCGTGTAGTCACAGTTGGGCAATGTCAGAGCATTGATCTGTGATTGGCTGAAAATATAGAGTCAGAAATGCAATTCACACTCTGAAGTTTAATGAATGAAAAACAATGAAAATTCTGGCAGGGATGTGGCAAAGGCTGGACTTTTTAAAATCCTATTTCACAAATTAGGTGTTTTCTGGGTTTCTTTATTTTTGCCCTATCATCCTAACTTTATAGAGCGTATGCACTCGGTTCAACTGCCCTACTGTATCATGCTACTGTAAGGATAAAGCACACTCAAAACTGTGACAGACAGCAACAGGTTGAAGCTCTCTACAGTGTCTAAGCCCCCCTCACTCTCATACATGCATACATACACGAACCCCGATCCGCTGAGGTCAAGTACGGGAGTGTTTGTGCAAATGTCAGACCTGCAGTGTTATTTTTTGTGCTGTCAAACAATTGTCTGAAGGTTGTCTCTTCCTCTTGTCTCCCTCGTTCTGTTTCTCACTCCTATTTGCTCCAACTTTCTGACTGTATTTCTTTTTCTCTGCTTTCTGTTCATACCTTTCTGTCTCTTTCTTTCTTTTGTCTTCAGGTTTCAGAAGCACGTCCACACATACAGAATCCTACCAGACGAGGAAGGATTTCTGGCAGTACAGGTACAGAAAAGACGCACACACTCTCCCCACTCATGCTTCGGCAGCAGCTGGCAGCCAGAGATGCTTTTGTTGGCTCTGAGCTCTCTCGCTCTCACACACACACACCAACAGCAGCCTCTTTGTGCCTTGTGCCCAACAGCTGTGAAGTCCCCACCACCACCAGCCTCACACACACATGACAACATGGTGCTTCAGACCATGTGGCCACATCACAGATGTCTGTCTCACTGCTGTATGATTTTTTGGTCTTAGAAGTGACGATGAAAAGAGCCTAAAAGTCTAATTTAGCTCCCTGGACCTGAATTAGTTTACCAAAACAGTTCTTCCTGGTGTGAGTCATATTTAGCCTACTGGGCTGTATTTGCTTACACAATATTAAATAATCGAACAATAGGGGCCACCAGAGATTAGAGCAACATGACTACTTGTAGCCAGAGAGTTTGGATGTAATCAAACCATACAGAAAATAACATTCCCTCTTTCCCTTGTCTCTTGGTGTATCCCTCCCTGCCTGTCTTCCTTCCTCCTCCTGTCAGACATCCCAGGGCGTACAGCCGAAGCGGTTCAAGACGCTGCCAGAGTTGGTGTCCTTATACCTGCAGCCCAGCCAGGGTCTGGTCACCACCCTGCTTTACCCTGTGGACAGAGAGGAGACGGCTGTCAGTGATGACAGGGACTATTCAGGTAACTCCAGAGCCAACAACAGCACACCCACATGGCCGCCGAAGCCTCCTTCTCGTCACATGTTAACTCTCGCCGTCTTACGTTGATAGATGGAGAGGATGAGAAGCCGCCCCTGCCCCCTCGATCCGCCTCCACCTCCACTCCCCCTGGACCAGACACACCCACAGACAGGTACAAAGTCCACACGAGGCCTCATTTGATTGTGTTTGGTTCACAATTATATGACAGCAGTGAGAATCAAAACACAAACTACCTTGCAAGGTTTTTTAACCATCATGTTAACCATGTAGCGCACCCACACAGCCATATTTCACATGCAGAAAAAGGACGTTGCTTCACTGTGATTGCGATTAAGCTGCAAAGCCACCAAGCTCACAAAAATAGTAAGTAAAGATTGTTGTCGATGGTATCAACAAAAAAAACTATTAGGAAATTTAGGAAGCGCTCATTGAGGCTCATGCTTATTGGCACACACACTAATATCCCCTGTTCCACACATGTGCCCACCTCTGTCAGCATAAAGAAGGTAAGCCACATCCTGCTGGAAACCACAGAGCTCACAGCCGACTGAAGGCTTTGATGAAGTGGGGGGATGTAGTTTGTGTGTGCATGTACTTCAGATCCGTGCAGATTAATAAAGGTGTTTACTCAGACTAATGTGTCCTGTATTTGGAGAGAATTCAGGAATTGTATTAAACATTTCTGATATTTCTCTAGCGTGTTAAAGCTATTTCTTAAAGTTTTTCAAGCAGCAATAAACAACTTTCCGAAGGGTAAAGTAACAAACGTGTATTGCAGTTGCCTTTGTAACATTGTCAGCCGTGAGAGAAATCACTGAAGCAATATCTTCCTTTCAGTCACAGTGGTCCTAATATGTCACTCTGTCATGTAAAGAGGCATATAATTAGCCATTGAAATTAGCTGTGGCACTTATTACATAACTCATTACGTGTTCATGAGGAAGTGAAGGGACATGGCATTCCTCTTTCTTTTTCACAATTAGGAATCTGCAGGTCTGCAGACTTTGCATGTTTAAAAATAAAACTTGGTGCAGGGAAGTTTACTTAGTTTACTTAGAAGCCATAATATGGAGGGTAGTAAATGCATAGATTTGCAGTTTCAAAAGTTTTAGTTAGAGAGGTTACACCAAAAGCAGTGTTTTATTTGGCCATAGATTTGCCAGATATTGAATAATCTGCCAGCCATGTCTTTACAAAGGGAAAGAGCAACAGGTGTAAAACTATCTGTAAAAATATATAGTTAAGCTAGACCATTTTAATGTTAAGTTCAAAAAGACATGGTGTCATCTTAAACAACAACAAAGCTGAGACAGTCTATAATGCTACTGCTAGTGCAAATCCTTCACAAGTTGTAGAAAATACCTGGCTGGCTGCGGCTAATGACATTCACTTGAATAAGGGGTGTGTGGATGTCAGAGTAGACATGAGTTAACCTGGAGGAAGGATATGATTCTAAAAATCCAGACTGCACAGATGCAGTACACCACAGATTAACACACACATCTTTGTAGATATGTCAGCTATGACATTCAGGGCAGTTCTCCATTTTTTTCTCAGGGAAGTGATTTACTTTTTTACACCTCTGCACTGTGACAGCCATGACTGAAGGCATGTTTTCGGGTTGTCTGTCCGTCCCATTCTTGTGAACATGATATCTCCTGAATGCCGAGAAGGAATTTCCTCAAATTTTGCAGAAATGTTCCCTGAGACTCAACAAGGAACTGATTAGAATTTAGTGGTCAAAGGTCACTGTGAACTCACAAAACACTAAAGAATTTTTACGCTAATTATGAAAAAATTTTCACATGAATGTCTATTAGGTTAAAATGACAAATTGATGACATTTTATCTCCAAAAGGTCAACGGTCAACCTCACTGTGACATCCTAATGTTCTGCCAAAACACTTCTCTGACCATTATTGAATGTCGTTACTTGAGAACAGAAGGAAGACTGTGACCATATTTCACATTTAGCCAGACACTGAATTGGTAACACAAATCCTGGGTGCCCATTTTGAAACTGTGCTGATTGTATAGATCTTCTGTGCTGCTGAGCTAAAGATGTATGTGAACTAGCATCCGTGTTTTCAAATGTATAACTTCTTTGCAGCAACATTCACATTTAAAACATTGTCTACTGTCATGGCTGCAACTTTGTGTACCATCAGAATCAGCTTCAATGGCCAAGTATGGGAATAATACAAGAAATTTAAACTTTTTATTTCTCTCACTACATATATTTTATGAGTTTGGACAGACATGGATGTAAACTTCAGCTGGACTAGCTGACTAAGCCGTACCACCCCAAGATGGTAATTCAACTATTTAAATATCTATGTGTGTTTTATGGCCATAATAGCAAAAAAAGTGGGATAAAAGTAAAACCGTACAGCAGGTAAACAACATAAAGACAGAACAGATGAGAATATAGCAAACAATATAACATGCACACATACAATTTAATGCCATAAAGGTTTAGGGAGGTAATGTCACCATGCTTTTAGCTGGTGTGAAAGCACTATTGCTGTGTGAATATGCCACTGACAATGTGTATCAGAGCATTAAATCACAATAATGGCGTTTTTATTTGTAGTTTGCTTGTACCCTAATCTGTATACTGGTTTGTGGAATCACATGCATGTAGTAAAAATGGTTTAAATGCTCATTGTAAATCATTTGTATTTGTTTTAGCCCTCCAGCAGCTAATGGCTTGAGCACCATCTCCCATGAGTACCTGAAGGGCAGCTATGCTTTGGACCTTGAGGCAGTCAAACAGGGGGCCTGCGCTCTGCCTCACCTCAACAAGACACTAGTGGCCTCCTGCAAACGCCTTAATGGGTAAATACATCTGTAGAGACACATAATCTACAGACACATACTGTATTGTCCATGCGTATTCTATACAAAGCTGTTCTTCTGTATCTGTGCTTGTCACTATACTGACTGTCTATTTGTGCGAGGAGCCTGCAGATCGGCCTACTTCCTCAACTCATCTCTTGTTTTGGTCACAATGGCTCATGTTGCACTTTTAAACATTGTGATGCAAACGGACGATGCATTTCAATTCGAAGATGTAGCAAAAGAACAACTGAATCACAGAGTTGTGATTCATAGCACAGCATCTATATGCACAAATTAATCTAGTAAAAGTGTTTCACTATAGAAAGATCTTAAAGAAGAGGAAGACGTGATTTAGAGAAGGAAGCTTTGAGAAAAAGAAGTTGTGAATCTTTCTGTTTCCTCAAACAGGGAGGTGGATAAAGTCCTGTCTGGTCTGGAGATCCTGTCTAAAGTCTTCGATCAGCAGAGTGCGTTCATGGTCTCCAAGATGATCCAACAAGTACGTATCTTTGCCTTTTTGTATGTGTATGTGTAGTGTACATGCTCAATTCTGTCATCTTGCTTCCAATTTCTAGCAACTGTTGCATACGGTGATTTACTTTGTCCTGCATTCGCATAAAATATTTGTGAAACACTTGAAGATACGGAACGCAGTGCTGACATATGGTTAGTCATAGATATGTGGCAACTGCTGCTTAGTACAGACGCTGAATATCAGTGTCGTTTTTAAGGCCTCTTCTGTTTTGCTGCTTTATGTAAACCTCACCAGTCTGTGTACATTTGTCTCCCTCTACACTTAGAATGTCAAATACAAGCAGTGTGTAGTTACTGTTATTAATCTGTTAGCTGCTGTTCATGATTTCCTCAAACTATAGCCAGCAAATACAACCTCTGTCGTATCTGTTTGACAGCTCATCATGCTCATTGCTCACTTTAAATGTGGCGAATCTTGCAAAGAGATTTTAAATCAGTTTTACAGATGGTGGAATATGTGACATGATGTCCTTAAGTAACAAGTAAACACTTCTGCTGGAGCCATGTTGTGTTGTATACAGAGCAGTAAGAAGGAACTGAGATTCAGTAACAAGTTCATAAAATGTAAACAGACTCATAAAAGAGAGACTAAACCTAACTTTGGAGGACTATTGTGGGCTCTAATATGCTGTGAGACCTTTTTACATATGCATAGAGGACACAGACACGTGTTATGAGGACAGCTGAGCTAGATCTAGTCACATTACAGTCATACATACATGCTGTTTGTCTGTTTAGCAAGTGTAAAATTGTAATTTTCTTCTAGTAGTTGTGGTTTGTTGTAAAAGAGATGTTTTTGAGACAGGCAGAATGTCTTGTTTGAATGTAGTCGGACAGAAAGTCCGCCCAAAAAAGCAAACATGTTGTTTTATATTTGAAGAAAAACTGATTTGTTTACATGTGGATAGACCAGTTTGTGTTGGCTGTGCAGTTTTACAAGATGTTCTATTTTTTGTAGTTGAAATTCCAGATGAAGTGTAACTGCAGTGAGCGATTTTCTAAAGTGTAATCAAAAACTTCCTGCATTGATGCCACACTTTTGCTTCCCTATCCTTGCAGTCTGTCTAAATTACGCGCTGCTTGTCTTTTTTAAACCACACAGTTTACAAGGATTCTATGTTTTTCAGTCTGTGAATCAGGGTGGAGACCAGGAGTTGGAGAACCTTGTGACCAAGCTGGCAATTCTCAAAGACCTGCTGTCATCTATAGAGAAGAAGGTACACACATGATCACATCTGCTCCTTCCTTCTTATCTCTCTCTTGTCTTTATTTTTGACTGACACGCACTCTGTTAATTAGAAGGGGCTAGTCTCGATTACCCTCTCCATATAATGACATTTCACAGTGGAAACTGAAAGCTGAAAGTGTCTTGATATCTTTTTATAGCCCTCCCTTGCTCTGTAGGCATCAGTTTGACTCATGGTGGTTGAAGGTTTGAAGAGTTGGAGATCTTATCAGCTGGAACTGTTATCAGCTGACAACTCCTAAGGACAGATCTTGACCTTCCTTACAAGCCCTAATGAGTAAATGAAGTTCAGATACTTTGCAAGAAGGCAATGTTTTTCACGTGTCACAACTGCTATTAATATTTGATGGTAACTTTTAAATGTCTGTTTGCTGCTGGGGTTGCATTTACTTTTTTTCACTTGGGGTACATACAACTGTAATACTTCACGGCAAAGTGTTTAAAGCCATGTTGTCTTGTTTTTAACATGCCTAACAGGATGGTTCTAGCACAGTAAACCTAACTCATTAGAATTGGCTCTTGTCCTTGTTTTATAAATACATTTTCACCAGCTCTGTCGTGTTAATAGGTCACACTGTTTCTAGTTTAACTTCACATGTAAGGAGGGGCTTCAGCTGGCTCTGGAGGAAATGGCCTCAGTGCAGTGAAGCTACAAGTCCGGACGCATGTAATGATACTGGCTCCACCTTCTCTGCTCCTGGGGCTCACATCCAGGAAATGGGAGACCTTTCTTTGTTGACACCAATACTGAGACTGAAAACATTACAGTTTATCTTAATGTGTCTGTGCGTCTCTTCTTTTGCATGTGTGTTTTTGTGTCTCTCTTTCCCCTATTTCATTTTTTTTCTTGCTCTTTCTTCTAACTGTTTCTCCATATGCCCCCCCTCCTTTGTCCCCTCAGGCTCTGAAAGCTCTACAGGACATGAGTCTGTCCTCTCCGTGCTCCCCTCCTCCTCTCTCCATGCGTCACAGCAAAGCCATTCCTGTGCAGGCCTTCGAGGTACACACCTACATCCGCACACATGCCACCCACACACATGCACGCCCACATACTTCATTAGTGGGTTTATGTCTGCAGGGTGATGCGGGTCAGTGTTACGGCACTAGTGATCATATTATCTTTTCCTAGCTTTTGACCTTTACAGGATCAGTTGAAGACAGAAATTCTATTTTACTCCTTATTTAATCAGTGAATGGTGCCGTGAGAAGTATCTGTGTTTTAAGTTAGCAGAAGGAACCTATATTTATCAAGACAATCACTGGCCTCTCAGCCAAATTGCCCCCTGGGGGACACTAAAGCTTGTCATAGCTCTCTGTTATCAAACTGGGTATGCATCAGTCTTTGTGCCAAAGTCTTAAATCTTTCACATTTCCTGTTTAATTTGCAGAACAAGCAAACATTTTTCCTTATGTGATCTTAGTCTGGAGGAAAACCTTCAATTTGTTTAGCTGCAACACCTCCAGATTAGCTTTTTAATATTACTGTCAAGGAATGGTGATTTTGTGTCCAGGTGGAGAGACACATAAATTACAATAGAGCAGACTAGAGAGTCATGTATTCCTCAACACACTGCTGGCAGTTTGTCAGCAGAGCTGATGTGAGACCAAAGGAATGTTTGTAATGCATTTCCTTTAGCATCATCAGTGACATTCCCATTGTATTTGTCACATCTGGTAAATTCCAGTTTAGAATAAGCACGTAAGTAAGTGAGAATAGCCTAGAGTTTTATATGTTGGTTAAAGATTGTAGTAGTTTTAGAAATGCCCCATCAACAGCAAAAATTATAGCTATATGATGAACGCTCTCTTGAAGAAAGGATGAAATGATAAAAGTTATGTGAATGAGGAGGTGAGGAGAGAAGGAGTAGAGGGATAAATGTCAGTGGAAGCTCTTGAAGAAGGAATTGAAACAGAGGGGGAAGAAGACATGAATGACTTGAAATATTAGCTGTCAGCTAAACCTACATTCTCTGTGGTTACATCCTTTCAGTAGCTTCCTGTTGCACAGGAACAAAAGTGGTGTTTCGATGAGGAGGCGTGGCACATGATTCGCCCACTGACGTACAGATAGACCCTATCTCTGTTTACTTGTGACTCAAAGTAAGAGTCACTGTCTGACTTCTGGTGAAACGTCTTTTCTTCTGAGAAATGCTGAGTCCAGCGTTTCTTAGCTAAAGCCCGCTGGATTGAAAAAGGTCCACTTTCAAAATTTGCTGCATATAGCTGACATAGATTCAACACAATTTATTGGCATAGAAGCAACAAGTTTGTTGTGTATGTGATAACAATGGAGGGAGAAAGTGTTGACTGGTACACTATTTTCATTATGGGGACCCCTGGTGGTGTGAAGACACAAATATGTGTGTAATCCTTCTCATGTGGTTCGTTACAGGTGAAGCTTGATGTTTACCTGGCAGAGCTGACAAAGATAGGAAAGAGTCAGAAGTACACTTTGTCTGTGGATGTGGAGGGAGGACGGCTCGTAGTGATGAAGAAGGTGAAGGACAATCAGGAGGACTGGAACACCTTCACACATGACAAAAGTGAGCATTACACACTGAGTGTAAATTCATATACAGAGGAAAATGAGTAAAGGCACCCAGATAGTGACTCATCTCAACTTGTGATCACATATATAAAACAAGTTAGAAGATGACAGCCTAAACAGTAGTCCACATTCTTCAAGTATTTTATTTTCTGTGTGGAATAAGACCCTGTGCTTGTTTATCTCATGATTAATGTTTTATGAAATAATAATATGTTAACTTTATATATTTGAGGTGATTTGTATTTTGGGGTTAGATGGCTTGCATCTACTGCATTGAGGAACAAGTCTGTTTTAGATCACTATGAAACCAGTTTAAATGTATCTGAACTGCAAGGGTTAGATGTTTTTATGTAGTACATAGTTTTATTGTACTTTTTGGTTGTTATAAACTTGGAGGTGTAAAGTAAAAGCTGTGAAGTATTGAAGATGTTTACTTCTGCCATTCTTGAAGCCTCCCACAACTAGATAGCTTCTCACTTTTACAAGCCAGTAAGGATTCTATTAAGCTGCTACATACCAGCTTACGAACCAGTAGTTCTGCCCTCTTGCTGCCAGCTGCTTCCAGGTGTGTGACCAAAGCAAGACGAAGTGTGTTTTAAGTGTTTAAGTCACTTGATGTGTTTCTGTTCAACTTAAATTGGCCAGAGTTTATATAATTTTGCTCTCTCCTGCTCTCCTGCTGCTGTAATACAGCTGAATTACCAATAAAGCTGGTCTCATTTACACATTTTTCACTTTCTGCCAGATGACGAAATGAGCATGAAATAGACTGTTAAGACTTCATGTTAACCAACATTCACTTCAGAGTCATTTCCAAGCTGCTGCTGTGCACTGTTAAAATACTGATTTAATAACAACGATGAACTTACCATACCTATGAGTTAAAAACAACGGCTGTGCTGTGAATTTGGTGATATTTCCATTCAAAATGATTGCTCACAGAGAAAGTCCTGGTCTCACAACCTTATTCAGATCTATGTCAGCTACCGTGTACAAAAAAACAACTGCTTTGCTCGATGCTGTCAATCACAGACACAGAGAGAGTCTTCTTCCTGAAGGGGGCATGAACAGCAGCATTTAAAGCTAGAGACACTGAAACCGCTTGTTCAGAACAGGCCTAAAATAAGGAGTTATACAGGTATGGTGAAATGAATCAGCTTTGCAGTGTTGTTGGAACATGCAAAACCTTTATTAATTTGCTGAAAAGGGTATAATATGGGACCTTTAGTGCCGCCTTTGACAACTTTTTGTTATATTTTTGTGTTTTTTGTTCTCCTTTTTTTACTTTAAATTTCCTTAACTATCTAATTTTTGTTCCCTAAGTTTATCTGTAATGCCCATCTCTAACCCTCTGTCTGTCTATTTGTCTGTCTTTCTCAGTACGTCAGCTGATCAAGTCTCAGCGGGTGCAGAATAAACTGGGCATTGTGTTTGAGAAGGAAAAGGACAAGAGCCAGAGGAAAGACTTCATCTTTGCTAGTGCCAAGGTCTGTACACACAACCCTCACACACACAAATCCCCTCAAGCATAATTTCTACATAAGAAAACAGGATCTTTTACTGTAGCTGTCGTGTAAATGTTACAGTGAATGTATATGTTTATAATCAAACGGACATTCTGTCACATATTGCTTTAATCTGTGTGCACATAATCAGAGGACAGTGACAATGCCAGTATTTGTGTCACAGACCCATAGACAAATCTCTCTGTATTGTCTTATTGTATTCTCTTACATCAATTAAAAACCATGATGGAAAAAAAAAGTCATCAACCCACAGTTCTGTAATAAGGGAGCTGTTGAGACATACACTCATATGTACATTATTTAGATTCAGAATGTTTAGTACTTAAAGTTAAGCACTTCAACGTCTTTGTAGCCGCTTCCACTCACTGTGTGTGTTTGTTCTAGAAACGGGAGGCGTTTTGCCAGCTACTGCAGCTGATGAAGAACAAACATTCCAACCAGGACGAGCCAGACATGATTTCCATCTTTATAGGCACCTGGAATATGGGTTAGACACACACACACATTCTCTAACACAACCTGTGTTAATGACGACACATACAGAATAATCATACGTTTACACACAAATGTATATATTTCCAGAGTGTGGCATATTTGATGAGAATGTTTTCCATATATGATTTTTCGTCTTTAGGCTCAGTGCCTTCGCCGAAGTCTGTGGCCTCGTGGGTATTGTGTCGTGGTCTCGGGAAAACTCTGGATGAGATGACTGTCACCATCCCACATGACCTGTATGTGTTTGGAACCCAGGAGAACTCGGTGTGTGATCGGGAGTGGGTGGAGTCGCTACGTGCCATGTTGAAAGAACAGACAGAGCTGGATTATAAACCGGTGAGGAAACAAATATTCCATCACAGTTGCACTGATTTCATTAGCTTTGTATTAGTGTTTATGGTGCTTACTCAAACCCACCAAATCTATTTAAGTCACTTATGTTTGAGACAATGAAGAAACAAGTGGCTATTTTTGTATGGTGTGAATGCAGAAATGATGACTATAGGTTCCTCATTGTTGGTGCCTCTTGTCTGTAGATCGCAGTGCAGACTCTGTGGAACATTAAAATTGCTGTGTTGGTGAAACCTGAACATGAGAACCGAATCAGCCATGTGGGGATGTCAAGTGTCAAGACAGGCATCGCTAACACACTGGGTAACAACAGTGCTCTGTATTCAGTCTTTCCTCTTCCTTCACATGCTTTACTTACTGATTAAGATATGCGGGGCAGTACGAGCAGTGGTTTAATAGTCCAATCAAACCTTCATTTCTTTTTAACAATAAGCCAAGTCATGAAGCTATCATCATTTTGTGACTGCATCTCTTGTGGTCACACAATGATGAAAAATTGTGACTTGAATGAATCAGAAAACATCTTATGTCTGTTATTAAACTTTGTTAACTTTCAAATTAACCTCAACCTTGTAAGAGAATAAAATTAGTGTGATTTTATTATCACAGTAGATTAAACATTTTTATGGTCTTTTTTGTTTTGTTTTGTTTTTATTTTTTATATAAAGTGATGCTTGCCATTGCTCAAAATTGTAAATTTCTGTAGATATTGAAATTTAATATTTGTTGTGTTGGTTTTCTAGGTAACAAAGGAGCAGTGGGAGTGTCTTTCATGTTTAACGGAACATCATTTGGTTTTGTGAATTGTCACTTGACATCAGGGAATGAGAAGATTGCCAGGTACATACTACAGTCCTACAAGCACATTGTGTATGGTTGTGCCTGTAAGAACATATTAGTCATTTTAGCTAGCTGAACTCTATCCTCAACAAAATCCTTGAATTTCCTCACCAGAATGTACAGGGGAGGCAGAGGCAGCTTGACTTCTCCTTTAATAAGGCATGATCTCCCATGAAAACATGATTTGTGAAATTTTGGAGTCGATTCTGACTATAGAAAAGTCTCACACTACCCAGACCAAAGACTTTCCATATAGAAATTTAATTTGTCATTACCTTTAAAACTCGTATATAGCAGTTTTACTTTGTTGAGACTAAAATTCTTTTTGGTTTGTGAGGATGTATACTTCTCGTTCTAATGAAAACATCAAACACATGCAGAGACACTTATTACATTTTATTTAATCTTCCAGGAGAAACCAGAACTACCTTGATATCCTGCGGCTGCTGTC
>OMNN01040971.1:0-22217 GCA_900302755.1 Chromis chromis
CTAACTTTGTGTTTTATCTTCTCTGCAGGTGTCTCTGGATCTGGAGCTACACGTTTCTGATCTGCTGTTTCTGGCCTCAGCGACCTCCAAAGTCGGCATGTTCTCTCCCTCCTCTTCACCCTCACCCCAACCAAAGGTTTTTTTTTAACTTCCCGATGACGGGAGTTTTTTTTCCTCACCCCTACTGGAGTTCTCCTGAAAATGTTACTTTTGCTGAAGTCCAGAGGTTTAACAGGTGCAGCACCTCCTGACTGTTGTGGTCTGAGCTGAAATCAGATTCATTTTTAACTGCTGATTATTTATTCTTAACTCCTGCTACTCTCTGCCCTACCTGCTTCATCCTGGATTCTAAACAATCCCAGTTCTGAAACACTTCAATGTGTGGGTCTGGCCTTCTGCAAATTGCACAAGCTGCATAGGTGCAGGCTGAACTACAGCTGCTCTCATTTTTGCAGGACAAAGATGAGGCACGAGCAGGTCAGCCTTCAGGAATTAATTTAACAGAATATTTAAAATTTGGCCTTTTATCCACACATACTTCAGCACCACCACCCTTGGCATGGACCCTCACTGGGCCGTAGGGCCGTCTGTGCCCACTGATGCCCCCAACGTAGGGCCTGAGCACGAGAAACATGAAAACCAGTGAACATGCTGCCCTTCAATCCTCAACACTCAGTGCACTTTTTTCTTTTGATTTCCTCTGGAGCTTCAAAAAGCTCAGTTCACCTGGTTTCATATCTGCAGTCTTGTTGTTCATTTTTAAATGTGTGTAGATCCTTTATGGATACGAGCAACATGTGGATTCTTTAAAGGTGGTTACAAAAAAATATGCACAGTTATTATTATATTATTTTTTACATATTTCCCACAAAATCCTTCATAACTAAAAAAAAACTTACTGAGGGATGTTCTTTCCAATCAGTTTTGTCTAAAATTAAACGACCTTTTATGATGCCAAAATTTGATGATATTTTAATAGGTCGGGTTGACACAATCGTTTTGGTTATTCCACCAATTTATTATTGTGTGTCATTTAAACTCAAATTCCTGCATTAATTAATTTAAAACAAAATTCAAGTTGAAGTAACTTAATGAAATTGGCTTGATAACTCCACTGTAAACCCAAACAGTTGGACTAACTTATAAACATTATTTCTGTAGTAATAAAAACTACAGATTTAGTTAACTAATACATTTCTGAGTTTTCGTTACAGTAACGATGTTTTAATTTTATTTGGTTATATGTTTTGAGTAAACATTGTCCACTGCATTGTAATTTATGAGTGAACAAAGACACGCAGCATCTGACATCACCAACATCTTTGCGTGATTTACGTTTGTCAAAAGATTCAGTTTGTGACTTTACATGACAGAGGTGTGCAGAGACCTCAAAACGTTGACAGTTTGTAGGAGTCTTTCCTCTGGGTTTATTACAGTAAATAGATACCTGCAACTTCAAACAGCAACAGGATCCACAAAGGGGAGAGAGGTGTGTTCATTTACACACAAGACAACACAACCATAACTTCATTAAATACTTTTAATAATCACCTAATAATAATAAATAATCCCCAACAAGGAGATAGGATTGATCAGGATCAGAAACGGTAATATTTTACTGTAACAGTCTGATTTTTATCCAAAGTCAAAGTTTTAAGTTATATTTTTTGAAGATTTTTCCATCTCATATTGCTTCATATTTGCAGCTGTGACAAATTCTGTGCCTGGATGCATTATAGGATACAATTTGCTGCTGTTAGATAAATCATCATCACTCATGGACAGAATTCTTATTACTGAAATCATAAATAAACTAC
Organism: Chromis chromis; assembly: GCA_900302755.1. Lineage (NCBI taxonomy): Eukaryota > Metazoa > Chordata > Actinopteri > Pomacentridae > Chromis > Chromis chromis. Next base: position 1,818 of record OMNN01040971.1, read on the forward strand.
GGATGTTTGGACTATGGGTGATCTTCTCCCCCTCAAATACTCAGCAGCATCTGTTCTCCTGGGCTATTCTGAATGTGGTCACCCTCATAATCAAAATGTTAACTGTCCCTGTGTTAGTCTACGCACTTCAGATAATTAACTGTAAAATAAGAAAACCAAGGTAAGCGGTTTCTGTGATGCTGTTGCAGCATTCGTTGCAGAATTGCTGAAATTCAGTTTTGGTCATTGGTTTATGTGCCGCCCCGAGATTTTAATTTGGCCACCCTAATGAAAAATGCCTGGAGGCAGTTAGTTTGGTCAGCTGTTGACAGGATCTGCCCTTCTCAAAAAATTTCCTTATTTCTCCTAAAGTGAGATTTGTGTCTTGTCTCAAGAATAAATTGGGAACATATCCACAGAAGAGCAATCACATTGATATGAAGTGCAATAAGACCGCCTGCAGACAAGAGTCTACTTCCTGTTGTATGAACAGAACTGAGTGCTGTCCGCTTTCAAAGTCTGCATCTGTCATGCGGAAACAATGAATTGGCCTTTAGTGCATGACTGCCCTCTGTTGGTCCTGCTGACACAAAGCAATCTTAAACCCAATTCTTTCTTTTAAATGCATCATTTACTACATTTTACAAGCATTTCAGCTTCATTTTTGTATTTAGTTCATGCCTTTAAGGTGGGATTTACTGGTATTTTATTCATTCAAAACAGCACTTGAGTTACTGTATCATATATTGACAGAACAGAACTCAAAATGTGACAGATCTTATCTCCAAATTAGGTAAATTACTCATTGGTTTCAGTGTGGCAGACAGTGTCATCAGAAACTTGCCCGTCACTGCTCGTAAACCTTGGAGATAAAAATAGACGTTTCCCAATGCTTAAGAGGAATTGGATGTTGTCATAGAAATGTTTCACATCAACAAACCCTGAAAAGTAACCAGTGTCACACGTTAAATATGTGTCTTCTGACATCACCTGTTGTAATGAAACCTGACTGGCTGATGATGTCATGGCTGTGAAATTTTCTGCCATGTGGCTTCCCCATGCATATATGAAGCAGAAAAGAGAAATCATGATCAGGCTTGTTTGACATTATTCTGTAAAGTGATCAGGCTTGTTTGACATTATTCTGTAAAGTGTATCTTGGTGTAAACAAGGCTCTAAATAGTGACGATAGATCCATAATCTTTTTCAATAGCTTCCATTTGTGTGACTTGCTGGGGATGTTGTGGTTTTGTGGTGTCTGACACTGTCTATTGTAGCAGAGTGTTGTGTAACACTGTTGTCACTAGCCACACCTTTCCGCGCCCTCTCACAAGTGGTAGTTACAGCTGAGCCGCGCTCAGAGTTATAAGTGAGTTGCCAGCAGCTATGGACTAAATTATCTACAGGACAGCTCAACAGAAACATGGTGTGGACTATATTTTTACTTCTTAATGGACTGCTTATACTAATTCTCCTTTACTGCTCTCGCACAAGGTAAAACTTTTCATTAATATGCAGATTTTTGCAGATATAAAATTTTTACCAAAGGGTCTTTTTTAGGTTGAATGAGTCTGAAGTTTTGTAAAGTACTGCGCTAGAGCATTTTGCAAGCGTTAGAATTCAGGAAAGCTTTACAGTTGTTATTTTCTAAAGATAAGAATTTTCAATGTTAATCAAAGGCAATATAGAATAGTATTAGATTTACTAAAATCAATTCAGTGGTTTAAATTCTATCATAAACAGAATGACCTGATAGCCAAGTAATTACATTACATGGGTGCAAATGCTCTGAGCACTGAGGTTCAGTTCCTGAGTTCCTGGATCTTTACTGCATGTCTCTCCTCCTGCCTTATTTGTCTGTTTTCACTTTCTAATGAAGGTGAAAAAATAAAAAAGGAAAAAAAAATCGTAAATAAATTTGTAAAAAAAAAAACAAAAAACTCAAAATTATTTTTGCTGATTTGTACTGTGGCCTACGTGCTTTCATGGCTTTGTAACCAGAGCAAAGAAACTCTTTTAGCATGACTTCAATGTCATGTCAAACCTGTTGGGTGAGATTCGTGAACTTGTGAAATGTTAGATAAGCAAAACTATTCTGATGAGTTTCCTTGTACCTGACAGACAGAAAAACGAGCCTCCCCTGGACAAAGGTTGCCTTCCATGGCTGGGACATGCTCTGGAGTTTGGAAAAGATGCTGCAAAGTTTTTGGGCCGGATGAAAGAAAAACACGGAGATATATTCACAGTAAGTTCTAAAAATGACTGCAAACATTTGATTCTCAATTTCAGCAAAGATTCATATTGGTTTAAAAGAGAAAGGTCAAAGTGGGTTACATACAGAAACAAGAAGTCTGAAATGACTAATTAGGAACTAAAATGCACTAGATCAAATTTTTCCCATGATTGCAGCAATATGTCAGTTTTAAAAGAACATTAGTATGTGAGGTGGCTTTAAGTTCTTAGTCCGTCATAATACTTTCAATCTGAATTCATCTGAAATTAGCATTGCAGAGGCCACCACATGTTCTTTTTCCAGTGTAGCCCAATCCAAAGTAGCTAAAAGGAGGCATTTTTGGATAGAAAAACTAAGAGCCAGTTGAAAATACTGACTGTTTGAACTAAAATGATGTCTTCACAGGTCCGTGTTGCTGGTCATTATGTGACAGTGCTATTAGACCCGAACTCCTTTGATAATGTGCTGAATGACACAGTCTGCTTCGACTTCTCCCGCATCAAAAGCCAGCTTTTAAAAAGGATCTTCAGACTGCAGCTGCCGGACGCCAAACCTACGTCAGAGAGAAAATGGATGAAACAGTAATGAATGCATCTTTTGTCCACATTCTTTATGGCTCAATAACGGATATATTTTGTGTTGCAAATGTTAATATAAGTATTAACTTGCTTTCCTTAGGCATTTTCAAGGTCTCAGTCTCTTCAAGTTCAGCACTTGCATGAATACTCACCTTCAGAACCTCCTCCTGAGTAACCACAAAGGCTGTGGCCCTTTAGAGTGGAGACAGGATGGACTCTTTAGCCTCTGTTACAGCCTTCTTTTCAGGTAACTTACAGCATTTTAACCTAGAGAGATGCTCTGAATAAAAAAATTTAAAGCAAGAGTTATTAACTTAAATGTTGTTCTCAGGGCTGGATATCTTACATTGTTTGAGAGGACAGAAAATACTGCAGAAGTCTACAAAGAGTTCCGCAAGTTTGACGATCTTCTCTCCAAATTGGCTCGCTGCACACTCAAAAGAGGTAAGCTGTACAGTAGTAAATGAAACAGAAATTTGTTTTGCTTTCAGGAGCCAACCTAGCTTTATATCTATACAGCACAGTCAAGTAAGTGTGAATTTATGCCAACAGAGGAAAGCAAAGCAGCCAACTCATCCCGGGAGCGACTGTGGGAGCTGCTGTCCCCACGCTGCCTCAGCGGAGGGTCGCAGCTAAACTCCTGGCAGCAGAGCTACCATCGCTTCCTGCAGGAAGAGGGAATAGATGCAGAAATGCAGGAAAGAGCCGCACTGTTGCAGCTGTGGACCACACAGGTGAGAGCTGTTTTGTTGTCTGTCTCTCTCCCACACAATACACAAACCACACACACACACACACACACACACACAGGGCCCAGAGGTGATACCAAGACATACAAACTTTCCACGCCCTGGCTGAATGCTTGAATTCCTCTCCATGGTGCTCAGAGCTGCCAACAATGCTTTAGTGAGACACAGTGGATTCCTTACGGCTAAGTTACTCAGAGCGACCTGCCTCAACCTGTAACTCAGAGGGGATTTCTGCCAATTTTGGTGATGTGAATCAGTCTCCACGTCAGCTTATTTCGATTGATGTTTAGTAATTACACGTGTAAACAGCGTGCAGTAAAACTGTGTTAGTGTGAGTTGCTTCCTCTTTTTCGTGCGTCACATAGTATTAAAGCACTCACACCTGGAAGTTGTGCTCATGTTTTCTCTGCCGGCTACAGTGGAACTCCTCGCAATGTTGTGTAACCTATGCATGGATACAGAGGTTGTTTAAATAAAATATTTATTCTCTCTTGGATACTCTGCTTTGTCCAGTGCAACATTGGGTCTCAGGTTAATCAGTAACCCTGACTTTGCCTGCAAAGCCTTGTTTAAATATAATTTATTTAGTTTAAGATGGCTATGGTATAAGAGGTTGTCTTTATGAGCAATATTGACACAGGTGTGAATACAGAATTGTCCTTCACCAGTCCAGACAAGTTCAGAGCAGCATGGTGGCATTACTGTGAGCATCCAGGTGGGGGAGATAGCAAGCTGTCTTTGTGTTTGCTGCTCATCTATGCTACATTTCATCTGTAATAGTTTCAGTTCTCTGCTAACCTGACGGTCTCACTTCAACAATGACTGTTCATCCTTTAACACCCGTGCACTGCATTTAAGTGAGAACAAACCTCTGCCAGACCACCCACAGCAGGCTCTTATAGCCGCTCTGCTTGTTTAGGAAAAGACCACCAGTCCTCAAACATCTTTGTTTTTTCATGTCTGCCGGGATATTGGAGCACACAGTCTCAGTCTTGGATGGAAACTGGAGCACCACTGCAGAGAATAGAGGGATTAGATGTGAGACTAGTCAGAGGTGCCAGAGTGAATGTGGCTTATGGAAAGATTGACGTATTTCAGAGTAAAGTGTAATGCTAGGATTTCACTCAGGCCACCTATAACATCATCACGAGTCCTGCACAAGCTGGAGGTTGCTGCCCTCTTTCCATTTGCAAACAATCAATGGTATTGACTGAAACATATATGGGCTGAAATGAATTTATTAGTTATTTACCCTTTAGGGGAGATCAGATGTAATGTATTGCTATGTCTCATCCCCATACATGTATTTGAATCTAAAGAGAATCTCTGATCACACTGAGAGTTAGACAAGAAGTTTGATACCAGCCTGCAGCTGTTTAGCTTAGCTTAGCATTTAGACTGTAAATAGGGCAAAACAAGTAGACTGGTGAGGTAGCAGAAACTCCCCAATAGCTCCTCTGAAGCTAACTAATCAGTGTTATAAGCTTCATTCATACAACAACTGAAGGGTACAATTACAGAAACTACATATTTGGTTTACAGATATTTGCTTCCTGAAATTGCAGACCTTTTCCTTTAAGAATCTCCTCCCTGCAGCTGTTGGGGTATCCACAATCATTTCATTATCTGAGGCAACAGATCTGGTGATCTGAAGCTCTAAGAGGGCAGAAAGACAATGTGAAGCAGAAGCACCTTTTACTTGCTTTTGGGCATTTGCCCCAGCTGTCAATGAAGAGCCGACCTGATGTGCAGACAAACAGCTCCCCTAACCCATAACAATTACTGTCTGACAGGCTCAGGTGTCTCTCCCCGAGACGCTGACAGCATTGTCTTCAAAGGGTGCACTGATTTACTGGCCTCTCCTCATATCAGTCACATTCAGACAGCAGCAGTACAGAGAAATGACAGGAAATATTAATTTGAAATGTTCTCAAAAGTAGATAAATATTCAGAAGTGTCTTTCTTATGTGCATTCTGTGTCCACATGTACAAAATTTGCACTCAGATTTATGCAGTTTTTCATACTTGAAACTTACATAAAGATTTGTGTGTGTGTGGTGTTGGGTGCTTTTCCTTTCAGTGCAATGCTGGACCTGCTGCCTTTTGGCTCCTTGGCTTCCTGCTCACTCACCCTGAGGCCATGGAGGCTGTTAAGTCAGAGATCAGAGGCCTTTCCGCTCTCCAGGATACTTCCCTACAGCGTCCCCTCATCAGCTTGCTGGAAGCACACAGCACACCTGTGTTTGGTACGTAACAGCTGCTAGCAGCCTTTTTCTGTTATTCACTCAAGCTGCTCCACTTTGTGGTTTAGTCAGATGGAAACAAAGACTCATTGCACTTGTTGGAAATAAGTTTGTGTACTGAAAACAATGACGGTGACAATTAAAGTTTGACCTTTGAATCTATTAAATGATGATTGCTTTTCTTCACATATTCATATCCGTGTAAATGTTTGTGCCTCTCTAAATTACACCAGAGGGCACCGCTGATTTAACTCACGATGACACCCCTCTGACATCATCTGCTCTGCTGTCCTTTCCATTCTGCAGATAGCGTTCTGAGTGAGACCCTACGACTCACCGCTGCGGTAATGATCAGCAGGGAGGTGGTGCAGGACAAGATCCTGCACATGGCCAATGGACAGGAGTACCACCTCAGACGAGGGGACAGAGTGTGCCTGTTCCCCTTCCTCAGCCCTCAAATGGACCCACAGATCCACCAAGAACCACAGGTAGTTAGTGTATGGACTTGAAGTGCAATAAGACATGAGAGCATTAATAGCACAAACATGAAAATACAACCATGTATGAGACATTCTAAGCATGTAACATTTTGTGGGATATGAAAGACTAGGGATGGGTGCTGAAACCCGATATTAAACAGACCCCAGGGTTAAATTATTAAAGACCGAGGGATCGATAAGCTCCGACGTTATAAGTTCTGCTCAGTACTAGAGGAATTAAGAAATAGATTTCCTATTTATTATTGCTGCATAAACATTTTCTTGCGCATTTTATTCCGCCAGCTCTGTTTCTAATTTATTTGTGATGCATTTTTGCTATTCCCAATCCAGAAGACAGGTTTCTCTCCGAGCCTGTGTACAAGGGGAAGCAGTAGCTAGCACATACACACAAACACTGCTCTTCACTAGAGTCAATGCTGACAATGCTCATTGCCACAGATGCAACAAGTCTTCTGCATATAATTGTGTAAATGTAATCAATCTGTTCAATGGGTGCATTCATCAATTCAATCTGAAATGGTCAGAATTTGACTTCCAGTGTGCTCAGACCAGCAGGGAGGATTTAATGATTTGGAGGATGCAAGCAAACTCTGTCTTGTTTTATTTCCTCTAACTGAATGTTGGTGTTGGCAGTGATAGAAGATGTAGTCAAAATTGTTTTCTTACGTAAAACTATTAATACCACACAGTAAAAAAATACTCTCAAAGTTAATTCTGTTCTTAATTTATTTTATTTTTTTCTCTTCCTGATACTAAGTAGTATTGGTAAAAGAAGTTATACTGTTAAAATCCAAATGATACACATCCATTATACTATATTTATCTGCTTAAATGGCAACAGACAACCTAGACTTGCTTACCTCCATAGTGAGATTTTAAATTATAGCCCAACATTTGATCTTGAGGAGCCAACATTAGGCACTGTGATTTATATCCCTGGCAGAATACATCCTTTAGGATAAGCTTGTAAATGGACACAAATTAATGATAAAAAGCAGAGTGAGACTGTTTTATCAGTGTTTATTTTGTTTGTTTGTCTTCGGTGGTTGGAGGTAATAACCAAATATGTATTTAACAGAGGAGGAGACATACAGTATAATCAGACTTGTTTATATGATATCATAATGCACGCACCTAACGCACGCCATCATGTTTTGTTCTTGCCTCTCCTTGACAGATTTTCAAGTATGATCGCTTCCTAAATGAAGATATGACAGTGAAGGATAAATTCTACAAGGATGGAAAAATGCTGAAGTACTGCACCATGCCTTGGGGTGCAGGGAGGAACAGCTGCGTTGGAAAAGAGTTTGCTGTTACAACCATTAAACAGTGAGTGTAACAATCCCCTGCATTTTTTTTTCTTGGATCTTTCCATGATATATCTTAATTTTAAAAATGATGCATCCATGATCAAAGACTTTCCTGCAATTTCATCCCGATTACCAGATCAGAACGGCAAAAAATCCATCTTTACTTAATATTCCCCCTTTTATCATTTCAGTCCCGCTTTCATGTTCTCTATCATTATTAGCAGCCAGCTGTAATGTAGTAATTGCCTTTACTCTGTGGTGAACTGTATGGAAGAGGCTAGAGGATAGTCAGTAGGGAGAGCATGTCTATGTCAGATATCATCTCCAGTTACAGAGGCTAAAGGTCAGTCCGTGTAATCCACAACATGCAAAAGAAAAGGGCAGCTGGTTAATGCTGACATGTAGCTTTCGGAAGTCTGTTATTGTTATGGATTTTGCTGTTTTTTTATCAGATTCGTTGATGTGTTTGGTGTTTCTGTCATGTGAAACCTTCATGCGCTGCTACTAACACCGTCGGATAAGTCATGCTGATTGGTGAGTGGTTTGACGCTGTTCTAAACACTTTAACTTCTTGTGTCTCTAGATTTGTGTTCCTGCTATTGACACATCTTGATCTGGAGATGTGCAACCCTGAGGCTAAGCTGCCACCAGTCAATCCCAGTCGCTACGGCTTTGGGATGCAACAGCCAGACGGAGATCTGCAGGTCCGATACAGACTGAAGAGGACACAGCATGAAATGTGACTTGATAAATACAGACAGTGATTGATAAACCTTTTTGTTAAATGTACTGTAGCACTATTTATTCCAGGTCATATTTAATCAGTCCATCTATAAATCTTATTTAACTTTGTTGTATGTAAAATAATATTTTTAATAAAAAGGAAAAAAACAAGTCAAATGGACATTTCTTGTTTTATATATATTACAAGTTACCTCCATACAGTTAAGCAGGAGGCATCGTGTGTCCAGCAGTTACATTTTTTTAGTGAAGCATACTTGCACATGCATAGATCATGCATTTTTTAATAAGGAAGATGCTTACATGTAAAAATAAGAATTCAGTTACATCCACAAGCTCCTGGCAAGACCCTGGTTGTATCTTTGACCACTCCTCTTGACAGAATAGGTGCAGCTCAACTAAATTAGTTGGATTTTTGACACAGACTTGTTTCTTCATGACAGTCCACCAGTTCTTGATGGGGTTTAAGTCAGGACTTTACAGAGACCAGGATAAAACCTTAATTCTACCCTGATTTAACCATTTCTTTCTCACTTTTGATTTGTGTTTGGGGTCATTGTCTTGTTGGAACATCCTACTGTGTCCAAGACCCAACCTTCTGGCTGAAGATTTTAGGTTTCCCTGAAGAATGTGGAGGTAATTCTCCCTCTTCATTATTTCATTGACTTTGTGTAAAGCACCAGTTTTACTGGCAACAGAAGAGCCCCAGAGCATAATAATGCCACCCCCAATGCTTGACGGTACGATGATTCCAAGGTACGATGCTTTTAGTGTTAAAGGTCTCACCTTCTCTTCTCCAAACATATTTCTGGTCATTGTGCCCAAATAGCTATTTTTTATGACAAAACTGTACCATGCACTTACAAAGAATGGTTTGCAATTCATTTTGGGATCTGAAGCTGCTCTTAAATGGTTCTGGGTGACTGTCCTGACTTGTTCAAATCAATTATTTACTTTGCCGAGCTCCTCAGACTTTCACCACTGTAGTGTTTGTGGAAGAGTCTAATAAGCGTATCAAATAAGCCCTGTTTAAAATGGCTCAGTGGAGTCAATAGCTGTAGTCAATCATAATCACTCACAAGAAGTAACAGGCCATGCTACTAAGAAAATTTGATTAACACAACTGTCTACATCCCCAAAACTGATAATTCAAGTTGCTGTATGTATATTTTTTGACCCAGCAGATTTGAGCATATTTTGAGAAGATAATAAATCTATGAAAGAACCAAAATGCGTGATTGTTTTTTGTGAAGATGCTCGCGTTTCAATAATTCCATCACAGAAAATTAAGAGTTATAGAAGTCATTGGAAACACAAGATTGCCATGACATACATGGTTTTTAAAGTGTATTGAAACATATATTCACAACTGTACATCATTAACATTTTTTTTTTTACTGAATCTTTTGTCTGCTTTTGCTTTTTGATACTTACAGTAGACATTTCACTGCTATTACCTTTAGTAACTACTTAGGGTTGGATAATTTTATCAGAGAGAAAAGCCACTGCTTATGACAAGATATTGTGGTGCTTAAACCCACCCACCATTGTAAAATTAAAGAAAACTGATGTAAGTTTCATATTAGAAGAATGTTTAAATATTTTTCTACGAACATCTGTTTATTTTCGACCATGTTGCTGACTTCAGATCATTCCACATCATACCTATATTTTCATCTACCCATCTTTCCGTGCGTAGTTCTGCTTTCATCCAACATTACACCTCGACCTACACACAGCAGAGTGTTGTGAGTGATACAGCCATGCGTCAGGACGCGGAGCTGAAGGAGTTAAGCAGATGTGGAAGGGAGCGCTGAGCTGAGCTGAGCTGCCATGGATCCACCTTCCCAGAGATGCGGCGCCTCCTCACACAGATGACTGGGGAACACAGGTAGTCTGTCCGAGCGGGCTGTCGGCGTACTTGTTGATCTTCGGGCGAAATATGCGGAGCAGCGAAACCGGCGGATAAAGGCAATAGATCGTGCTGAAGATCTCTCTGCCATGTCGGAGGCAGAGGAGGGGGAAATGGATTGGGTTAGACCCTGGCAATAATAAACCAATAACGACGCCTCCTTTTCTGTTTTTTTTTTTTAATGCTTCATCTGCGTTTGTGGCAGCGGATTGATTGCTCCCACAGCGGTACGTGCTGATTTGATTCTGTGCAGGATGACAGCAGCAACAACAACAGCAACCCACTACGGTATTTTCCATTTAAAGCTCATTTCCATCTCTTGGACTTTGAATCAAATGCTTACCTATCAATTGTAACAGCTCCTCGATGGTATGTGGGAACACTCTGTGTTCAAGCTGCACCAATATGGAGCCAAGCAGGCAGCATTTGGAAGAAAAGGAAGAGAAAAAAAAAAACATGAGAAATGCTTAACGAGGGAGGATTTGCATTCATCACCCTGCACTTTTAGATGATCAGTAAACAGCCTATTGTGAGTGCAGCTACGCAGAACAGGAGGGGATGGTGTTTGTGTTGTGGTTTGTTTGATGCCGAGCAGCTTTATGTTAAAAGCCTTGGGTTGGATAAAACATGAGGGTGGAGGCTCCCTCAAAATCTCCTTTTAGTGTTTCCCTGCAGCAGCCTGTTAGACACATTGGTGATCTCTATTCTGCATGCGCATTGTGATGCATGTTGACACAGTCCTCGGGCCTAATTGTGTTTGTGAAGTGTTAGAAACTTTGTGTGACAGTGATCAATGATCACATCTGCAGGCCCTGCTGTGTTGTTGTGTTGTGTGTGTGGGATGGCTTCCACGCTCTCTTATGCAGACATAAATAAACACAGGACGGACAATGTGCAGGAGAAGGTGTGATCGAGGCTTCTTTTTTTTTTCCTTGCCAGCCTGCCTGCGTTCCCAGGGGAGCTCGCCGTGATTCAGGGGAGTGAGCAGCGCTTCCTGGTGTTTCAGCACCATTGAACTGGACAGCGCTCACTTTGTACCACACTCATCACTGTGGCGTCCTGCGTCCCACCCACAGCTCTGCATGGGCGTCGTATGAGCAGAGAGCAGCCAAAAAGGCTCGGGATGACAAACTGCTGCATGCAAACAAATAGATTCAATCAGGAGATCATGACTTGTTATGTTCTCACAGCAGATTGTGTGCAGCCACAAGCAGGAGAATTAGATTTTTTATTTTTTTTGCATTGAGAGTGATATTTTACTATGAATTTATCTGCTACCATAGAGGAGATGTCTATTAAATTAAGTCAGCACAAGTAGAAATCAATCCCTAATATGTCAAATCACACTATAAGGTCTTAACCCCACTATTTAAACTTGATAGTCTAATTTGCAATCATTTTTTCCAGGAAAAAACACTTTGGTGCAATGGCTGTTGTTTTAAATGTGCTATTTTAAAGAAATGCTGTCTTGACTTCAAAGTTTTCCATTCAACAAGATGAGTAACTGCAACTATTTGTCATCTTTCCCAAATATTTTCCCCCTGAATAGAAACGCATGAGTCTGCAGACCGGCTTCAGGCGTGAGTCATCTCAAGAACCCCCATCTTAGTGTATGTTTATCAGCTCTTCAGGAAATAATTTTAGAAGATTCGACGAGTAAAAATCCAACTTTGCGGATCTGACACCCATCAAACCTGTGATTGTTTTTGTTTTTGTCGTCAGGATCCGACAGTTTGATTCTGGATTTCTATCTGAACAGGTTTTAAAGCAGTTATCTGGAAGTGCCGGGGAAATTATGTTTAATGAAGTCTCTCTCTGTGACTGGTTTCGATGATGGCAATACAATAATAAGCCCGGCTTCCGTTTCGTGCCTTGTTCATATGTGTGAGTCATCTCAATAACCCCCATCTGTTCACTGAGGGTAGGTTTATTGTTGAATCAAGAAGGAATTTTAAAAAGAACTCTAACAGTACGATGCTATAAATAATAAGAAGAGCATGAATCAACAGTGAAATATAATGAAAAATCTGGAAAAATACAGCTTTTTTCCTTGAGCAGTTCAACAAGCAAATAATTTAGTCTTTTTGGATTGTGTCATTTGAAGACTATGAAGGCCTGAAGTGATAAAAGCATACAGAAATCAAGTTTAAGCTCGTGTGACAGATATAATTCTATTTTCTCTCTTAAATCTGCTTCTATACTGTCAGATTTATCTCATCTCCAGGTTGGGAACTCCAAACACCAAGTTGTTGCCACCATGTGTCGCTGAGATGTAGGAATTACAGAAGTAAATTCTGTAATACTTATGGTTTCTTTTTGTTTCCTCATTCCTTTAGATACCATAATGAATGAAAAGAAGATCAACTGTAGTCCATAGCCCTGGCTTTTTGCATGCTTCCTCAAGTTAAAGTCATCATGGAGAAATCCCTGGCAGAGTTAAACAAAGCTGGCTCCCGGTCAACTTCATCACTGCCACCCGAACCCGTGGACATCATCCGCAGCAAGTCATGTTTCCGCCGAGTCAGGCTGAATGTCGGGGGTCTCCCACATGAGGTCTTGTGGCGAACGTTAGACAGGCTACCACGAACACGTTTGGGGAAGCTAAGAGACTGCAACTCCCACGAATCCCTGATGGAAGTGTGCGATGACTACAACCTTGAGGAGAATGAGTACTTTTTTGACCGACACCCGGGGGCATTCACGTCCATTCTGAACTTTTACCGCACGGGGAAGCTGCACATGATGGAGGAAATGTGCGCCCTGTCGTTCAGCCAAGAACTCGACTACTGGGGGATCGACGAGATCTACCTGGAGTCGTGCTGCCAGGCCAGGTACCACCAGAAAAAGGAGCAAATGAACGAGGAGCTCAAAAGGGAGGCAGACAATTTGAAAGACAGAGAGGGAGAAGAGTTTGACAACACTTGCTGCGCTGAAAAACGGAAGAAACTCTGGGACCTCCTGGAGAAGCCCAGCTCATCTGTTGCAGCAAAGGTAATTGTCATGGGATGTTGGGTGTAAGTTGAGTGTGTGATTCATTGAGGCAGTCCTCTGGCGTGACAAAAGGCCATCAGACCCACAAAGACACACACACAGAAACATGTAAACACATACAAACATTACCTTTTTTTCTATGGATGGGACTTGTCAGTATCTCCACAACTATTGCACAGATTGCATGATATTAGATGATTACTTTCATGGTTCCCTTTTGATGAAATGTTAGCACATTGATCCCTTAAAACACACAGATCAAATCTAAGTTTGTCAAATACTTTGGATTATCAACAGAATGCCTGCAAAATCAATTACATTCCAATCAGCCTCAGCTGTGCTTAGTCTATATTAGCATGCTAATATATAACAACTAAATTACGGAATGGTTCTCGAAACTGGAGCTCCAACTGGGGAAAATAAAATCTAACACCCCAACCTGTATCTTTAAAGGTACTTGATAGGCAATTTAATGTGATATTCTGACTGAGTTATATCAATGTCTTTCACAGCCAGACCTGTATCTCTACACCACTGACTTTATAAAAGATGGACAAACCCTCCATAATGTCACCCACAGGTTTCCTGATCAATAGTTTTAAAGTTCAGTGTGGTGGCAGCGTGAATGGAGCTAAGGTGGGTCATGCAACATCTCTGGGTCATAGACTCTTCTATGACCCCACCCACCTGTCACTCAAAGTGGCCACACCCTTGATTATGCACAACTTTAAGCCTTAATACAATTTAAGTACAGCTGTCATGAACTAGGAAATTAGCCAAAGAGACCAAAACCATTTCTTGTACCAGGCTGTAAACATGTTCATTTACGCTGTAGAGTTGAGCATTTTAGTTTTGGTGTCTATGGGGATTGACTCGCTTTTGGGGCCAGTCTCAAGTGGCCATTTAAGGAACTGCAGTTTTTGGCGCTTCTGCCTTGGCTTAATTTTTCAACCCCAGAGACGGCTTGTTAAGCACAGGAGAATGGTCTGGCTGCACCACATTATCATTCCACTACAGGGGAAAAAACACTCTGCCTTATTTGTATTTCTTTTAACCAATCACAATCATCTTGTGTGGCACTAAACCCAGGATGCAGAAGTGGTACCTCTACAAAATATTTTTTGGGGGAAAATATTTGATGGACAATGCTTTGAAAAACTGAACTCCGTCCACTGAATGTCCATTGCACACTCCAAAGTTTCGTCCAAACCTGCCATTTTCAACATGTACGTTGTTAGCTCGGAGGCTGTTGTTGTTTCCTGTAGCAAAGGTGATTTCTAAAACTATAACCTGCCGATAATAGAAGGGAAGGAGAAGGCCAAATGAAATATGCAGCCAATGGTGGGCTTATAACCACAGTCTACATTCAGTGAGTCAGACCAGGTTGTATCCAGTTAAGCTGACGTAGCGAATATTCACATGCTGCCTGCCATAAGGAGGCAGGTTTTGTTTACATTCGATGTTGTGAGTCGTGTAATGCTTCAAGCTCAGAATCTGAAATGTTCAACTGGGAGATTTCTGACCTCTGACATGAATGTAATGCAGCATAAATAGCCTCACAGAGACACTAGCACCGCAATAGCCTCTGAGTCTGTTCAATATACAGTATGTATTTAATCTTTACTGAGAGACCTTCCATTAAATGCCTGTACACAGAGCCACAACCTTATGTGTCAAGTGTTACATGTGAGTAATATGTAATAACTGACACTAAATGCAGAGGAAAGTGAAAGCTTTTTCAGATCCACTGACACATTTTAAACAACATTTCTGATTACACAAAATGGATGAATCCAGACATCTCTGGATGTTGCTTTTGCCGTTTTCTTTCAAGGTTGGAACACAAAGTAAAGGGTGGAAATTACAAAAAAAAAGCCTGCGGATGTGATTTATTAGTGTGGGATGTGTGTGCTATTATCGGCAGTTATTGTTATTCAAGACCTGGAAAAACCTTAACAGTCAGACGAGTTTAGTAACAGTCAAAACGGTGGTCTGGCATGAGGTTCATTATCAGCATCTCCTGTAATGCTTTTGAAAATACAGCTATTTCTATCTGTTCTGTACTGCAGGACAATCATACACATAAATACACAAATGTACAAATTCCCAAGCATGCTCACACATGAAATACATACATATCTGGTTCTGGAGGCAATTTCTTTGCAATATTCTTGCTGCACTGTTGTTTGTTTGTGACAACCCCACCCTGCATCATTCTGAGTCAATTGGATTTGAGATATTCTTCAGGAGCCTGGGATATTGAATTATATCTTTGTGCACATAAACAAGAGGTCAGAAACGATTTAGATTTGCTTGAATCTTTGAGATAAATCAGTGTCTGTGAGAAGTGCTTTTGATCAATAGAAGACAGTTTTGACATGTCAGTACTGTACACGTTTTAATTAACAACTAGCAGGAAAGAAATGTTTGAAACCCAGAAAAGGTTAGTAGGTAAGTCTAGAGTTTACCTCATGATTAAAAGATGCAAAGAGAGCAGTCTGGTCAACCGGCACTCTATTAGAAAAGAAGAAATTTGACAGTACAGCAGCTGCTAGAATGTAAAACCCATGTGGTTGCGTGTTAATGTTATGCATAATGTGGTTGAATGAGCACACAGCCCTGCGTTTTGTTTGTAACAGCTATGTGTTGAATAATTACAGGCCTCACTCTAGTGCTCATTATTTCCTTATCTGAAGGCCACATCTGCCAACTTCTATCAGCCGTACTCACCTTTAGTCAGTGCAAAAGACATGTTTGGCCCTCAGCAGGCCTTTCACAGAGCCACACCTGCAACTGCAACCTGGGAGACCACAGCAAAACATGAGCAACCTTTGATCACACTCTTCTAGACTGTATTGGAGGGATCAAAGAGGATGCTGTCTCTTTGCAACACTGTTTTAAGGCGAGTGCACTGTTCTGTTCCTTGTTTGGCTTGCAGCTATCGCAGTATGGGAAATGGAAACGAAACTATTAGCAATTTGCGCCGGCTAATGCACTGCAGTGAGGAATTGTGAGAACTGTCAGCTCTAACCCACAAACAGAGTGGGATGAGTTCTGCGAGTCTGTCAGTGAGACGTCTTCTTCTTCATAGGAATCAAAGCGATGCAAAATCGATGTTTATTGTGTTAGAGCTAAGAAAGTGCTGTAGCCTACAAAAAAGAGATGACCACTCTGAGTCGACTATACGTTGCCGCCTCCATTAACACGCCCTTATATCTGCAATTTATCAGAATATCAGTGGCAAACTGTTTTGAAGTGCTAACCAAGACGGGTGTTCCGCTTCACTTTGAATAATGACGCAGCAGATTGCTTATGCACAGTGTTTCCAGTAAATCTATAACTCTCAATATCTACCAGCTGATAAGTACAGCCAGTGCACTCACATTAAAAGCGTTTAGCCGTGCTTTTAATTCACATCATCTCTTGGTTTGGCATCATTATAACACTACAGCCGGGAGGATGGCGTGCCAGAAAAAAAGAGCAACCTCGACGTCGCAAGAAACAGAGTTGATCAATTCCTAATTAGCTTAAAAGGGCAATGTGAAACCACAGACCAAGCTACTAAAAGCATTGATGGGGGTTGATATATTGTCTTAGGTATTTTTTTAATAGGCAGGAACAAACTGTGGGCTTGTCTAGCGGTCCGACTCCAACCACAGACTGTCCCAGCGTTCGCTCATCAGCTGTGCTTTCCTGTCTTGGGTCAGAGATGGGAATGTATGTGTAACAACCCATAAACAGATGGTGAATGGTAGAGATGAGCACAAAACAAATGGTTACCAAGCAACAAAAGTACAATTTTGCCGTCATTGAAAGAGTGGGTATTGAACATTAGAGTAGGTCTGTTTGTGATTGTGTGTGTGTGTGTGTGTGTGTGTGTGTGTGTGTGTGTGTGTGTGTGTGTGTGCACGCGTGCGTGAGTGTTCCTCCTGAGTAGTTACTGTATTTTAATGTCTGTACAAAGCAACACAAGAGGGTGAGCAGTAGCTGCATTATTTTGTCAAGACGTTTCAGAGAAAAAGCCAGCGTTGCTGTCGGTGTTTTCTCTGCCCTGCCGTCCTTCCTGTCTTTCTCTCCCCTCACTGGCTCATATCTCTCCTTCCTTCCTTCCTCCCTTCTTCAGGCTCCTCCGCTATACCTCTGACTAAATGTCAGGAAAATGTCACATTAATTATTCTCCAGGAGACGCTGGGTCCAATTTGAAGCTTCCCTCTCTCTGTTTACATTCTTTGTAAGCCACACTATTGTCTGTCTCTGGCTCAAATCAGATTTCAGTCACCGTAAAATAAGATTGTGTCTGACCACCGGCAACGTGGTGCCTGACAGTCAGATTGCCACCAAGAAAAGCCTTTTCCACCTGCAGTGGTATTCATCTAACATCATGTTAGATTTGTCTGTTTAACTATTATTCGTCACCATATTAGGATGCTGAGGATATAGCGTACCGTCACTTACAAACAAAACAATAATTAAAAAAAAGAGAATACTACTGAATCCAATTCACAATTTTTCGTAAATTTGATTTGGAAGTTTTACGTCATACAAAAAAAAAAATTCCTTCTCCCTGGGCACCCGTTGCTGAGCAACTCAGATACACCAAGGCTGAATGTAAATAATCACATTTGAAATCGTCTTCACAAACATTTTTAATATTCTGTTTGATTCTTAGCGGAGACATGGGATCTAGTATCAAGATGGGTTTGGCTTCAAACAATTTACACCCGAAACCAAAAGCCGAACACGAATATTGCTGTCATTTTTGTCCTCTGTGCATCCAAAAATGGAGAATTACCAGTTCCTATTCTGTCAGTGGGCATTGTGCATCAGATGGCAGGCAACAAATTCCAATTATGCTCCTCTCATGTCACACTTAAGATGACATATAAATGTGGTTTGGCTATAGTCCCACTCATAAATCAGTCTGCAGCAGAATCCAAGACAACAACCAGCCAGTCTAGAATCTATCACTGTTTCTGACAGCTGGAAAGTCACAGCTGGCCAGATGATGTATAGGAAGTAATAAAAAATCAAGACTAGAATGTAGTGTCCTACTTCAGGGGCTCGATCATCCAGAGTCTGCAGACTGAATATCTCATAAAGGCTGTACCATCTTATAGGATCGAAATGTTATAAGTGTGGCTTTTGATTGTACAAATTTACACAAATCCTACAAACTATTTTGCACAGGTTTGGAGCATTCATGCTGTCCTCATCATCTATTTTTGGTCTCTGAGAGGCTTGACGGCCTTGTTTGGGGAGGATGCACAGGTTCAGTCTGGCCTTCATATAAGGTCAAGCCCTGAATAGTTTTAATAGTTATGAGACAAGTTTTACAAGCTTGCCATAGCATTAATACAGCCCCTGTCAAGATTACCTTCTTTTCACAGAAACTGATCAGTCTTAGTTTTAGGTTTTAGTGTTGCTTTTGACAGGATTCATCAATGCAATTTCTCACACAATCCAGAGACATGGGTATATATTGAGATTTGAACCCTTTCACATTCAAACCTCTCTTACAGAACCTTCTGCCAGTTTTATTGTGGTGTTCTTCAGGTGTCCATTGTGGGCACACAGTTGTTTTTAGCATATACGCTTTCCCTTTGTCAGTTCACACAAAACTATAATGTCCTCTTTAATTGCTATGCAGATGATGCGTGCTTATATGTTCCAGTGCAAACCAACAAGTTTTGCTGTCTAACTTATTCTTCTTGTCTTCCATCAAATGCTGGCTTAAAACTTGATGATGATAAATTATTTGAACTAACAAGCTAGGCTGCATGTCATAAACTATTAAATTGACTGCTAGAAACCTTGGCGTCATTTTTGATGAAAATGGATGTTTTGAGGATTGGTGTTTTGAGTATGCAGTTTAGTGTTTAGACATATTTGTTAGTTTTAATCAGAAGTCACTGAAAACCTTCTTCGTAATCTGATTATTCAGTTGGGGGAGATGCTGTGTACAAATTTAACTGATTAATATTTTAACCCTTTTCTCAAATTTGTTATTATCTAGAGACAGCGCTTGGGTATCTGCTTTCAAGTTGCGGCTATACGATTGTGAACATTGTATGTGTCGATGAGTACCTTTTTAATATCAGCCTTTCAGTCCATGTTTCCTACATACAGTATATGAGACCACAGAGAAAGACAGAAGTAAGTGAGTATCAAGTATCTCATGCAATTTTCTGGCAGGAAGCTGTTGAGTGACCATGCAATATCGATGCCACCAATTGTGCTTGATAGAGGATTAAGGGGGGAAATAACATATCAGGGGTTTCCAGGTTATTTGTCCATGTTGTCGGGGTTTGTGCGCTGCAGAGATGCAAGCTGGGATCATATGTAGTCGGAGATTGAGTGCCTCAGCGATTGCTTTCATGCTGGTTGCTCTCTCTGCCTGTCACACTGTCTCCACATCAACAGCTTTGCCTCTGAGCATCTCTTCTAACTATCCCTGAAGTGAGATTCAAATACAGCTCTAAAAGCCCTTCTGCCACCTCTGAGGGTTAAAGTTGAAATCAGCTCAAAACCTCAAATGTTATTAAGTCTATATTTAGATTTTAGCCATAGTGTCTAATCTGGATATGGATTTATTGACAAGGCAGAATTGATTAACTGCTCTCACCCATGACCGATTTTGTTGTCACTATTAATGACTCACACACCTATATTTGCATAGGTGTTCTAATGCAGTGAAACCCTATCCTTGGATTTTCTGATGAAGTTAAATGTAAAAATAACTCATTGTCTCTACTTCCTCTTTCTCTAAACCCCCCATTACACACAGACACACACAAAATCAGTTAGCCTACTCAGACAGACTGAAAGCCTGCGGAGATTAAAGCTGACATTCAGAGTAAAACGTTCTTTAGATTAGTATAATTAATGGCATTAAACTCCCTTACTACTGTATGTGTCAAAAATCTATTAATGAGAAATTGTGATGGTAAAATAACTGATAGATCCTGCAAACGCACATTTAAAGACCTGAGCTGTGGTTTTTTAGACTAATAACAGAGAACCTTTTCGCCAGCACAAATGAAACCACATTTTTTTGGCCATGTTTAGATCTATGATACTCTCTTTTTTTAATGTTTATTTACGTGTCCAAGAAAGTTTTGAGCCAGAAAGTGACCTGACATTTAGTAAGATGGATGGAGCACATTG
>OMNN01040971.1:22840-33206 GCA_900302755.1 Chromis chromis
ATTTTATAGAGAGTACTGCATGTCTTAAATGTTGGCTGTATTTTTGTCTGATGAATACATGAAGCACACATAAACTTAAAAGTAATGTCACTTTGCCAAAGCAGAGAGGAGAAGAGAAGGAAAGTCATTAATGTCTGCTGAAGTCTATCTGCCTGCAATGTTGCATTTATAATCAAGGGAGCTAATTAACAGTGTATGGATTATTTTTCCAATAAAAGATAACAGAGAGTTTACTGTTTGTTTTGGCATTATCATCACAAAGTTCTGTGCTGCAGTGATGGGATGAGATGTAAAAGCATCAGCACTGTCAAGAATCCTACCTGAAGTAAAAAATAATCTTTAATCTCTTCTAATTAAAATTGAGCTCTATCTGTCATTATGTATGTGATGCCACACACCAGCCCTCCATTTGTTAGAAGCTCTGTTATAAAAACCAGAATGGAAATGGAAAGTCTGCAGTAGCCAAACGGTTCAGATCACCTACAAAGATATCCGTTGTTCTCATTGTCAACTTCTGTTTTGTTTTTGTGTCAGAATCCTGTAGTGACTCTGTATTTTCAATTAGAGAGTGGTCAGATTGTTCACGGGTTTTGATCTGATACTCTGAAGTTAACTAGCAGGTGAGTCATGCAGCACAAGTTGCCATGGTGATGTTTCCAAGTTAAAAGTGAGCTTTGTGAGACTGGAAAACATGAGTTTAACTCAAAGATAGCTGGACAATCCACCAATGTAGCTACATGGCGCAGACTCCTGGAGTTGTGTTTGGATGACCAAATGCATTTCAGTCCAATTATTTACACCTTTTGGTCATATTTTATTCTCTACTAACTACTTAAAGAAATATCTGGCTCCTTAGTTGCTAAATGTTCAATTATGGTTCAACAGCTAGTGACTAACTTTGTTTTTTAGTGCCATCTATACACTGCTTAATCCTCTGTAGGGTCGCTGGAGCCTATCCAGGCCAACTCGGGCGAAGGCAGGGGACACCGTGGCTAGGACGCCAGTCTATCACAGGGCTACACATAGAGACAGACAACCAAGCACACTCTCATTCACACCTACGGACAGTTTAAAATAATCAATTAACCTCAGCATGTTTTTGGACTGTGGGAGGAAGCCGGAGTACCCGGTGAAAACCCACGCATGCACAGGGAGAACATGCAAACTCCACACAGAAAGGTCCTAACCGGGACGCAAACTGGGGATCTTCTTCCCTGATGTTTTAATTTTTAATTATTTTTTTTTTTTTACAGTATATGTGTAACAGTCTTACTCAGGGTTTACATATTAGATGTTTTGTGAGATTAAGGTAGCAACGTCTCCCTTTGGTTTGATTTGAAGCTGGTTTGAGGCCTACAGTTACAGCTTGCGGTCAACTGCACACGAGTTAACTTCAGCAATTACAAACATTAAACTTAACTAAATATTACATGACAGCATTGTTTGACACAGAAGAAATGTTGACATAAAGTCACTTTTTTTTCTTTAAACAGAGGTTCCAGAAAGGGTGAGTTCAGAAGGAGCTGAAAACTGTTGTCGAAAACTGCAACAACAAAGGCACCAAAGTCTACGATAAGCCTTCAAAGCTTATTTATAGAGCAATAATATCCATAATGGCCACCAGCACAGAATTAGCACAATTTAGTGGCTGAAACCAAAAAATATTGTCTTTCTAGAGAGAAGCTGACACTTGTAGTCAGTTATAATCAGTAACACTGTACTTTATGTACTTCTGCGCTGACTTCAGCCTTAAACTGTGGTAATAGCCTCTTGAGTTAGATAACTTAGAAGATGGAAACTATAAGTTGGCTTTGAGCTGATATTTTTGTCACAGATTCCAAGATTTATTGAAGAATCCTTTGTTTTTAACCCTTTTTTATATGTACAACAGCAAATTCTAAGTTGTGATGCAACTTACTTTCCCCAAATTTTAATAAAAATTTAGACAAGTCCTTATCAACACGCGGGATAAGAACGTGTGGTGTCAAAGGTTTGTTCAAGATTAACTGCACCTCACCTGAAAAACAGACAAGAAGAGTTGCTACAACAGTGTACAGTATGAGAAGAGAAAAATAATGTGTTTCTGAACATTAAGGCATGTATTCTAGTAGACCTTAAAAATAGAATTATATTAAATCTGCATGATATGGGCATTTCATTGTAGGCTGTTGGAAGAAAACTCCAGCACTGTGTGAACATACAGTATGTATTAGCAGCAGATTTATAGTTTTTAATATTTTGTTACAATTATGGCTAAAATAGGCTATATCTAATCATTTTAAAGTTTGATTTGATTTATGGAGATCATTTTACAACCCCTGTTTTAGGAACTACTGATGAAGAGAATAAAAGGAGATAATCTTTGATATACCTCCAGCATGTCGGTACTTTTCTGGTATTGTGCTTCACAGTGGTGTGGTTGGAGCCTCCCAGAGCAGAAGCTTGTCACTGTGTTCTGTGGCAGACTTTGTACTTGACATTTCCATGATTCATGCCTGGTGTGATGGCTGGCCTGGAGGCTGGCAGAACCTTTACTGAGACAGAACCAGGCTGCGTTTGTCTGCATGGCCAGAGAGCACCATCGCACCATTGTGCACACACATAAAACAGAGTCTGTGCTTGAAATTCAGGCTGTGGATGCTTATCAATGTTTAAAGCCAAATTTTGTAGGATCTGTTTTGATCCTTTGTATAAATTGGCTTAAATTTGTAGCTTTATGCGGGCTTGAGCTCACTGTTGGAGTTCAGTTCACAGTGAACTTTTCTTTGCAGAACTTGTGTTCAGAGTGGTACTCACTACTTTTGAGAAACCCACACAGTGTATGCTCTCTTTTCATGTTTTAGAGAAATCATGAAGTCAGCTCCACATGCATATGTTTCAGTGCTTTGGGGAAATGATAGTGGCTATGAATAACAAATAGATGTGAGTCAGTGCAGTTGAAAAGCCTCGGCTTTGTTGCCGTTATTAAAGCCATGGTAGCTGGAGAAATGGATCCAAAGTATGCTGTTGATCTTTCTGCGAACAGATATCAAAGCCTGGACAGCAAGCGAGTGGTAAGTACTGGGGGACAGGGGGGATCCCTGGAGCAAACCAAGGGTAAAGATGAAGGGATGTGGAGGAGATGAAAGAGGGAGAAGAGAGAGAGAAGCCGAGAGAAAACAGAGGAGGAGAGAGAGAGCTGTGTGCCTTTGTGTGTGTCTGTATACCAATGTCTGCTGGAGGAAGGACTTCAAAGACCCAGCAGAGCAAAGGCTGCTTCGCTTTTTCACTTTTTTCTTTTTTTTTTCACCAAAGCTCCTCTCGCGTTGGATCCCCCATCCCCCTTTCTGATTATTCATCTGTCTCTCCTCAAAGGCAGCCGGGCCTATTGGATTCTGTAGGGCACCACTGACATGAATATTTCTGCTGCATCAGAGACATTTGCTGTCGGTGCCTCACAGTGCTTCAGCTGTAATTGAGCGCATGATCCCTGAAGCTTCCCACAAACTTTATTGACTGCAATATTGGCTGCATTATGGACTGCAATGCTGCTGCCTGGTGCATCTAGTAAAAGTGGAGCCTCAGTGCAAAAATTACATATTTCATCCATTGGCAGTATGGCATTCTGCATCAATTGCACGCCTTTACCAAATGTAAATGCATGACAGTGTATCATTTGCAGAATTTTACCAGTCAGCTGTGGAATTCTGCAAACATGGGATTTGAGCTGTGACACGGATTCCTTAAAAAACATAACATCCCAACCTCCACTTGCACAGTTAGTCCCATAAAATGAAGAGCAGCAAACATGTTGTAAGGGGTCTCATTTTGTTGTATTAATATTTAACCCACTTAGTGAATCAGCCAAACTACAAAATTAAAATGTCTGTTTTCTCGTAAATCATAGGAGCATAATGCCACTGTATCTTTTTGATATTGAAAAAGCTGTTTTTTGCATGTCAGTCCGTCAGCAAAAATAACAATTTAGCATTAACTGCCCGTGTATGTTAATTTCTAGCCCTGTATGTTGACCAGACAGAAAAACAGCTTATGTCCTTGGCTGAACCCCAGCAAGCAGATGCTTGCTACCAGGTGTGTTACAGAAACAGTGCTGTTTAATAGTCTCACATCAAAATGTGTAATGCGACATTGGTTCATGGCATACAAAAAGGTAATACAATTGTGAGATGATTGCTTTCCTGTAAACTTAACCAGTTAGTTTTGTTGCCCAAACCCAACCAAACAGCAGCTGAAAACAAAACTAAGTCTAAAAGTATTGGTAACCCCAGTCTCCTGAGTGAAAGTCCTGCGACTAATTCCAAAACCCCTCAAACGTTCTAATGTACACTTTTTAATTATGCAAAGAAAAAGAAAAGTGATGCATGACTTTACAAAAACAAAATGGACCAAAAGTGTTTTAAGAAACAAGCATATTACAATTTATTGTAAAATTACTGTTTTGTACTGTAGACACAAATTTCAATGTGAGACTGAATTGGTTTTGCGGAAGTAAATACTGCACCAAGATTCAGTATGTCCTCGTTCACTTTGTAAATATCCAATGGTGTAGCAGTTCCATGTGATTAGTGCATGACAGTTCAACACCAGGCTTCACAATACCAATGCTTTGTGCTCTTTTCAACCTTGTGTGTCTTTCTATCCACTGCTTTGTGGCACATGGGCATGGGCCAAAAAGCAAAGAAAAACAAAAAACCGATTAGTGGGGTACACAAAATCTATCCAAATGGCCTCAAGATGCTGCTGTTCTTTAGAGGTACAGAAGTCTCTGGAAATGTTGTCAGCAGGCATTGTGGGTCCAATCTGTTATCTTTGTTTTTGCATAGGTAAATGTTGAAAATCAAAGTCTCAAAAATAGTGTGCAAATTACCAATGCTGAGAAAAGACCTTGAAAAAGTACAGGTTTTAAGCTGCAGTCAGTGGAAATCTAGAAAAGACTAAATCAAACAAAAAGGCAGAATTTTAAAATACTAAGCAAATACAAAAAATGAAGAGATGGAGGTGCCAGAAATATAAAGTAGCGCAATTATCCTTTTCCCATCCATGTGATTGTGTATTTCTTAAAAATCATGTATGTCTTCAGTGTAATTGAAAACAAATCGAGTTATTAGTTATAAGTATAATATATAATGATCAGTTCTAGTTTTTTCCTGAAGAACTCACCTGGTGTACAGTTACTGGATGCAGCAATAACCCACTAAAAAAGTTCTAAATGGGTCAATTTGACTCCCTTAAAGACAGCCCTTTAGCACTCTAATTTTTACATATTCTGTTGAGAGGATTGTACTAGATTTTAACCAAACAAACGTTCCTTTAAAGTCCTTTATAATAATGCAGCAGTTCCTGCTGAAGAACGAGACAAACAAAAAGGCTCGACGAGGTGACAGTAACAGGACAGGATGCGTTTAAAGTTCTTATGGGCTTCCAGCCTTGCTGTGGGTGTCGACGTGCCTTTTTCTGAGTGTGTCAGTCTTCAACTGTGTGACTGATTTACTCTCCCCAGTCATGGAGGGAGTCTTTCAGATGCCATAATGCTGATCATGTTGCTCTTTGAAGAAGAAGAAGCTTCCCTGGAGGTACAGATGGCTATGTGCCTTCTCAGATTGTGTTAGGGGAGATGAGGGGTGGCAGGGTGGAGTGTGTTGTCATTGTCGGTGTAGGATGAGGATGAGGGGGGCACTTTTTGGGGAATTTGAGGGAATCAAAGCTTTGTTTGTGCTTAGAGGCATAGGTGAGTGGGTACAACTGGTGGCGGCTGCTGTCACATAAAGATAGGCTGTCAGGACTCTGATGGAGCTCATGGTTGTCTAATTTTGACTGGTTCTCCTTCGCGGCACACTCAAGTAGTATTTGTTTCTCTTCGCGTCAAAGCTCAGTGTAATTTTTTATGAAAGTCGGAAAGAGGTCCACAAACCAGAAAAGTGAAAACGCAAGAGGGTCTTGAAAGGGTGTCGCAACCAATTAACTTTATAAAATATAGAATTCACATGTATGGGCGTGTAGAGTCTTTATTTGGCACACTGGGTGGTTTTCTGGGGGAGCTCCTAAAGAAACACATACAACAGTTCAATTTTGTGCGAATCAAATTTTTGATTTTACAATTTTCTTTTGAATATTCAACAAAAGTCAGATTGCACAGCTGTACCAGCTCACAAGGGGGAAAAGGAAAGGAACAAGCAGATGGTCACATTTGCACCAAAGTTGATTGCGATTTTAAAGAATAATAGGTCCTTGAGACTACATAAATCAACACAGATTGCGTAGGGAGGAACAAGGGGGTGGTAGATGCTACTCAGATAAAAAGAATTATTATAAACAAAAGGAGGACTGCTAATTAAAAGTTTGATGCTCACTTAGCGAAACTGTATTGCAACAAAAGAACTCAAATTCTGCAAGGCCGTACCTGGACTTACAAACCAAAAAAACATTACAGGTGTGTTGCAAACACTTACATTGCCTCAGCCTCCAGTGACAAAATGAGTCTCCTATGGTCTGCTATGAACCAAAACACGAAACTAAGAGACACACTGGTGAGGTACTCATGCCAAATTACAGCCACCCTGAGTCACAGTTTTCCTGAGCTTTCTGTTGTGATGACTGGTGCAGCTTTATTGGAGAGCAGCACTGAGATGCTGATCCAATCCGTCTGGGTAACAGGCAGGACAGAGGAGAAGCAGCCAAAAGAACAAGCCGAGCAGGTTCAAGTTCAGGCACCAATACAGGACTGAGGCTTCCACATGCTATTTTACATACACAACCATGACGTGGTTAAACACACAAAAGGAAGAAAGCAGTACAACAACCCAGCGCCTTAACCACAGCAATAGTCACGCTTCCCACTTTGTCTTCTTTCAACAAATTTTCAGTGTTCCCAAGATGCAAAGTTACTGTCGAGGATCGCGGACGGTATATCAGAGCGCCTCCTGGGTGGCCCTCGTTCAAAGCCTTTGACAGATAGATCTTCTCCCATATATTTTTAGAGCACCCGAAGGAGCTGATTGACTTGTGCGGCCCTATGAATTCACTTTAAGACACTGGTTGTCAAGGTGAAACACTCAGGGCTCATTACATGCTACAGGCTCAGATTGTTATTATATTGCAAATCCATGAAGATGGGGCTCATCACTGCGGCGCATCAACAAAGGGGACGGGCCATATAGTGTGAGTGCACAGTTGTTAACATTTAGTGGGGGTGAAATAGTTACGAGGGTATAAAATTTGATTGCCCCCTTCAGAGAACTTAGCGGCAAGTGTAAAGTTTGCACTCGGCGGGATCAATGGCTCCCTTTTTCTATTGTACACTATATCTCAATATCCGTCTGTTACCTCTCTCTGGTGGGTTGTAGATCTGAGTTCATGGTGAAGTAATAGCTCCCTCTCTCAGAAATACTGTCTTTTGATGCTGTATGCTTTCAGATCCACAGTGTATTTATTGTGTGACAATGCAGTAAAACATACATTCTGGGAGTAGGGAAAACCTCTTCCGAGTTTCTAATATCAAAACCTTAATATCGGTGCGTGAAATGGTAATAATTCCCTCTCATTGTCTGTAAAGTGATAGCTATCATTTTTATAGCATGTCACAGTAGTGGAGTGCATCGCCGCAGGATTGACAGACGAGGCCCGGGGGCTTTGTAAAACACAGCATGGCCAAGTTAACGCTGGTTTGGTCAACTCCTCACTGTGCAAACATGCCCTCCTCCTCCCACACGGGTCCTGTAAAGTTTTTATTTGGGAAGGTGGGGCTGTAATTAGGAGTGAACACAAAGGCAGTTTGAGAGGGGGAGGGGCGACGTGTTAATGGGTTGATGTGTGCGAGCTAATCACCGCTCGGCCGTTAACCACACGCCGGCACCACTGGGCTCATTCCAGGGGTTAACTAAACTGAGCCGCGACACATGGCTGGGCTTTATGGGGTCCAGGCAAAGGGAGAGGAGGCCCACGGATGACGCTAAAGAGCCCATAATAATGACAGCAATTACCACAATCCGCTTAAACAAATGGGAGCGCGCCGAAACCTCATCATACTCTGATCAGATTGGCCCTAATGAGATAAAGATGCCAATTAATCCTGTGTTAATTGCTGCGGCGCATTCTCAGGAAAACACTGAAATATGCACATGCAAAATGCAAGACAGGGCCTGCTGTGCCGTCCAGGATCCAAACTGCAAAATGTTGAGAGCATATTTACATAATGATTATGATGATGATGATGGTGATGATGATGGTCGTGTGGATAATGATGATGATGATGTTGCAGATGAGCGTTCATATCGGGGCCTGTAGATTTTGAATGATGACCTTCCCTAACTGATCACGAGCGGTTCTCGCTCTAATCCCACATCACAAGACGGAGACGTGCCCAAAGTCAGACTGACATTTGCATTAAGGTAATGTTTGGTGACTGATGCTGCCTTCTAATGATTCAGAATGCCGGTCAGGTAACCTCTCTCAATACCGCGTCTCAACCCCAAAGTGCTGAGATGACACTGTACAGTTGGTGACCTCATTATGGCTATTACTGCAGTCCAGAAATTTATAACATACATGTCCGCGATGACAAATTCTATAAATCACCGCATTAACTCCTGCTCAGAAGTCCTCTGCTGTAACGTTCTCCCCAGCGCCGATGCCACCGCGATCCATTTTCTTTCATGTTCTCTAATTGCCGTCCTCATAGTTTTGCTCTTTTTCTTGCCGCTGTTGACGTGCCGTAATAGTCAGTCCATCCAAAGTGGCTGCGTTGTCGCTTCTGCCATTATACGGGCCATTTTCATTTCATCTGCAGAGGTCCTGCCTCCTCACCACGGTGACAGCATCCCCCTAAATCATCCTCATGTGTAATTGCTCGCTACTTACCCAAATGGCTATGGCCTTCTCTATTTGCCTAAGAGCATTTACTCAGGCTTCTCAGGGTCTCAGGCTCCTGGTTCAAACCTCCCTGACTAGTTCTTTATGCCGAACTCAGAGTCAGTGGCTTCATTACTCTCATTCATACTGAGGGAAACCTGACGGGTTGTTTTGCATATTGAAGCTGCACAGAGGTAAATCTTGGAATTCTCGTCTTACAAAGAGCCTCTGTGTAAATAAAATTAAAAAGTCTATGAAATTTAAGTGAAAAACTCATCTCCTGAAAATGACTAACACACATATATGTAATGTATGTATGATCAAATCAAATCAAGTTTATTTATATCACCTGAGTTGAACAAAGTGCTGCAGTCAGGCAGCAACAAAACATGTGCAAAAGCGAGACATGCTATAGAGTTATATAATCTTTGTACAATAATAACAATAACAATGTAATTTGTACAATAATTCTTAAAAAATTGTATAAAACACAAAAACAAGGCAAAACAGAATAGCAACTTGTAGATCAGAACAGAATACTAAAAATTAGGACCATTAAGATCCACCAAATGCCATGTACATCATGAGATTTTTCCTAAAAATGTCAAAAGAAGGAGGAACTTTTTATTGAAAGAGGAAAGTTAATCAATCTTTTTTACCCACCAGCATCGATTGTGGAACAGTTTAAAGCAGCTGTTCTGAAGATCTAAGGCCCCGTCCACATGAAGCCGAAACGCGTATCGTTTCCTAAACGTTCTTCGTCCACACGGAGCCGTTTCAGTAAATAATAATAATAATAATAATTTAATAATTTATCCTTTATTAATCCCCTTGGGGAAATTCACTTTCTGCATTTTACCCATCCTACTATACATGCTAGGAGCAGTGGGCTGCCACGATACAGCGCCCGGGGAGCAGTCCGGGGTTAAGGGCCTTGCTCAGGGGCCCAACAGTGGCCGCAGTGGGATTCGATCCACTGACCTTCTGATCAGTAGTCAGGGGCTTAAGCTGTTGCGCCACCACTGCCCCACCCAAATGTGACTGTCCACACGAATTCACCTGAAACGACTGAAAACGATGTAAAACACACGCCAGGCCTGTTGGCGGCGCTGTGACGGCGTAACGGAAACTGGCGGCGGGACTTTAGGCATGCGCAGAAATCCGATACGATGTAAACATAGAATATGAAGTGGCGTATTGTGCTTTCCATATTTGTTTGGTGAACACGGCGATAATGCAGAAGAAGTATACTTTGCTGTTATAGCGATAACAGGGTGACTAGTTTCAGCAGTACACACGCAACACTGTACGGCGCCATAGTTGTAGTCCTTTTCTGAGTTTGGCGCATGCGCATTTATCGAGAGATAGAGCTGTGACGCAAGCGTTTCAGAAACTATTCAGTTACGACTGTCCACACAAAGCGAAAACGAGCCGGTTTCAAATCTATCCACTCTG
This sequence comes from Chromis chromis, assembly GCA_900302755.1. Classification (NCBI taxonomy): domain Eukaryota; kingdom Metazoa; phylum Chordata; class Actinopteri; family Pomacentridae; genus Chromis; species Chromis chromis. The sequence continues at coordinate 33,143 of OMNN01040971.1, forward strand.
GGACCTGGTTTCATAAATGATCGTATTCACACCCCAAAACACCGGCTTCGTGTGGACGATACAC
>OMNN01040972.1:2155-20873 GCA_900302755.1 Chromis chromis
ATTGACAATTCAATACATGTGAGATCATAATCTATTAAGCCACGGCCAATGATGATACAATAAAGTGTATTTTTGTTGCTACTGAGCTACCTGGCACCATATGCTGTTTTATTTAGGTTTGCACAAAATATTGATTATATTTTGTTCAGAATTCTGTCAACAAAATTGTCTTTGTTTTCATTTTGCCGCCTGAAAATCTCAAATCACCTTTGCACAATTAGATTTAGCAACTTTATTGCCCTTATGCTGTAGTGTAGGACAACAGGACACCTTTTGCAAAGAGACTCATTATTAAAGCAGATAAAATAAATAGAATTTTTAAATACCTAATGAAATCTTTAAAAAAAAATAACTTTAGCTCTAACATGTCCTTTTTCATCCCTTTTATCCAGATAGACCCCAAAAAAAATCACTTCCTGTATCAAAGTGTTAAAAAAGGAACAAAACTCCTGAATAGTTTTTCCTTGATCAGCTGAAACAAAACAACTTTTAACTATAAATTAATGGAGCTTTCTCTGTATGTCTTTCTTGTATCAAAGATACTTTACTGTAAATCTAAAATACAGTAAAGTTGAATAAAAGAAACATCCTGAAATATTAATTCAATCCATGGTGAGCATGTGAGTTTGGAATGAACTGACACATCCATGTTGGCTGCACTTACTGCCATTTAAACACAACTCTCAATGCTGGTAGGATCCACTGGATGCCACTGTTGAGACAGAAAACACCAAATTAAAGAGACAGTTTCCACTTGCTAACACTTGAACCATTTTCCCTGTTACAATTAAAAAATGCTCTGTACTGAAAACATAAATGTAGGAAGATACAGTTTGTGCAAAAACAGATCAGCCTGCTTTTAATTAATGTTGAAAATGCCATGTACCTGCACTTCTGTTGTAGATTACTATTACCTTTATGTATAGAAAACTGTAGTGTGTTGCATTTATGAAATCAATGAAATGCTACCGAGAAAACTACATTTTATTTCTGCAAGCAACAAAAACATTTTTGAACAGTTTGAGTATTTTATAAGTAAATTTTGTAAGTAACCTTCATCTTTTTTGCAGCGTTCAATGTCTATTTGACGCCTCCTTGCATTTATGAAAAAAGCAGAACTTGCCACCTGCAGTAAACCAAAAATGCTGTCTGCTTCTGTGTGCTGGCATCCTTTAATACCAGAGTAGTACTCGGCATGCAGTCAGCTGTCAACTTGAATAAAAAACACTTTCACTGAACAATGTAAAATATATATTTGCAAAAATAATAGGCAATTAAAATATTAAGTGCCCTAAACGAATAAAATAACTGTCTATTTCTAAATACGCATTTAGATTTTCAAGTCTCTCCCTCTTTTTAAATAAGCTCTCCAGAGACGTTTGTTTAAAATTGATGAGTCAAGTGCAGAAAACAAGCCCAGGCGGAAGTGGCGGGAGGACGATCTAGTCATTTTTCAAAATAAAACACCCTGCAGACTCCGCCGGAAATAAAATAAAATGTTTTTATTCTTTCTGTGCGGCCCGGTACCGGTCCGCGGCCCGGTGGTTGGGGACCGCTGCTGTGTGCCTTCGTCTTCGGCTGTCGTCTGTGAGGCTGAGCAATGTTTGTTTTTCATATGGTTCACGCTGGAGAAGACCTGCTCACATAAGTAGGCTATGTGGATCCGCAGATCGACAAGACTCCAAATGCACACTTTTTCATGTTCATAAGTGTCGGGGATGGCGATTGCGGCACATATTTTGAGCGACAAAAAAATAAACGTTTTATTTAAATGCTACAAGAGCATTGTAATCTTCAAACTTGAAAGAATTACATTTAAAAAACTAAATATAGGCTACATTATTTATTTTCCAAAGTCACAGGGAGACGCATCAGAGGGATGAAAGAGCCACATGGTTGCCGACCCTGGTCAGAGTCATGTGTGAGCTTGCAGGGGGAAGTGGGCGGACCTGCAGTGAGTCTGTTCAGAGGGCAAAGCAGAACGAGTCTGCTCCAGCAGCACAGTAACACAAGACTGCCGCAGCACAGAGAAAGTAGAAATCCTTCCACTCAGACTCAGAGGAGATGGCGGAGAAGAAAGCCGTCTTGTTCAACTTCTGGGGAGTTGCTGTCTCTTCCCGACCTGAATCGGTTTTCTGCAAGCTGGAAAAGTTGCACAAACTGCCAGGGTAAGAAAGCAGTTGTTATGCAACATCTCTGCACTGAAAAAGAAGACGCAGCTCTGCAGGTTGATTTGAACCAATTATTCTTGTAAAAGTGCATTAAATTAGCCATAAGTTTGATATCTTTATAAACATAAAACTAGTGAGTGTGAAGCAGGAAAATTACAACATGAAAGTGACATTTGACACATTTAAACTGCCATGACTCAGCTGCTTTAGAAAACAAGTGCACACCTGATGGCCAAAAGTATGTGGACTAAAGAGTCTGAACAGGACTGGACTGTTTTTCAGACTTTTTATTATCTTAACATATTAAATGCTGAGTTCAGAAACAGAGTGCCGTATTGTTTAATCAGCCTTTCATAAAAAAAACTACAACAGAAATAGTATTTTTAATTTTTGGAGCAAACGTTTCATTCATCAGGTTGGATTAACGTCTAGTTTGTTGCAGTAAAACTTATCGGCCCAACCTGTTTAATCAGTTGAATCAATCCTAATAAATGACGTTGAGTCAACATCAGAACAAGTTGGACCAACAGACCTGCTCACTGCTGAAAGGAAACTAATCATTTATTCAAAAGTTTAAGCCACATTGTATTTCCTGCGTGTTGTACCTTTAGTAACGGCAACACACCTTGTAGCACCAAACAAACAAACTATCCAAATTATCACTTAATGTTTATCTCACAAGCTGGACTCTGCTACCGTAAACCTTTTACCTTGTTTTTCAAGCACACCATGCTCTCTGCTCATGAGCTTTCCAGTATTTTTACAAAGCACAAAGAGCCAAAGAATATCTAGTTTACTCCCTAAATGAGTTCACATAGCTTCCTAAAGTTTAGTATTTGTACTTCTAATAATAATTCCAGTGAATTTTCGAGGAGGAAATCCAAATGTTTGCTGGTTCAGGCTCCTCTAATGTGGAGGTTAGACGCTTTTCTCTAGTATTTTAGAGTTTGTTAGTCAGACAAATGGCGACTCAGTGTTTCTGGCTTTGTTATATTCATGATACACAACACTCTGTGGTTAATTTAGTGTTTTCTGTACTCAGAGGTTTTCTGAGAGATGTTGCGTCCCTAAAGGACGGCGCCATGAGGCAGGCAGAGAGAGGCGCCATGACACTTTCTCAGGTGGGTGAAGACACTCACTTGTTCCCTGTGCTTACTAATGGCGACAGAACTAGAGTTGTGTTTGTGTGTTTTGTGTGTAGATGATTCCAGCGCTGGAGGCCGAGTGTGTGAAGGAGGCTGAGATTCGGGGCGTGACTCTGCCATCTGATTGGTCGGTCAGAGGCCTGCTGGAGGAGCTCAGAGGGGCGATGCTGGACGTCCAAGCAGCCGTGCTGAAGACAGCTGCCAGTCTGCGTCGCAGCGGTACACAACACACTGAACACAACTTCATTCACAACAACAACACTGACAGTACTGTACACTGGTGTGCTGCAGTTTCCAGGACCTTTGAGGGGCCTTTGGTTCTTATTTAAACTATTCCCCTCATTGCTCCCTGACACTACCAGAATTATTGCAGTTATGTGTTATAGGTCATAGTCACCATAAAGGTACATCGGCCACCTCAGATTTGACTGGTCAAGTTTTATTCACTGAAACTGTCAAGTCCAAGTTTCAGGAGTCCGACTAGAAGAGAAAGAAGCATTGATGAGGCTAAAAGTAGCAGCAGCCAGTCTGCTGTGTGTCCATAAACATCACAAAGGGCAGAACACACAGTTTGTGCGTTTAGTGGATGAAGGCGACACACAGATTAGTTTGCTGCTTCCAGCTGTTTAGGAGTCTTTCCTCTGAGTTCATTAAACACCTGCAGCATCAGACAGCAGCAGCATCCACACATTGTGACAGAATTAATTACTGTAAAAACACAGATTTAATTAATGTTTTTGTGGGATTTTACTAAATATTATCTGTAATTTAACAAAGCAGGAAAAATATGTAAAATAAGAGTTTTGAAAGTATTTACCATTTTATTTTACAGAATTATTATTTTAAACGACAGAAACATTTGGAAAATAATAATTTTTGCTGATTTAAATACAGTTAAAACTTTACATTTACTATCTAAATTGTAAAAGAACAAATTTGTAAAAAAGCTGATTTTTGACGTGGACATTATTTACAGTTTTTGCAAGATTTTTAGGGTTAACAGGTAAATAAGGTACTTTTTTCTGTGATTTTACAAAATAGGATCTGGAATTTAATAAAACAGAAAATCTTTAAAATAGAGTGGCCGCCTCTAGAACCCATTTCTGGAGGCTCCTCTGGCTCTTGTTCATTGTGGGAAAGCAGGAGGTCACCAAAAGATGAAGCTGAATTTTAACGTTGAACTCTGGTTTAAAGGATTACTCACAGCCGTGCTGGCCAATCACTGGCTTGATGATAGTGCATCTGGAGACGCCCCCGCCGACCTTCTGTCTGTGCTGGGCGGCCATTTTGACCTGGTCCTCCAGTCCTGCCGTTCAGGTCACCGGGTCCCCGAGGCCGCCATGTTCAGCTCCGCTCTGCAGAAGCTGGGAGTGACGTCACAACAGGTACTCGTGTATAATGGCTTCATCAGAGTTAATCAAATCATGAAAACAGAGAATGTACCTTGGTTTTCTTCTTGTTTCAGGCTATGTGGATGGATGCAGATGATGAGGGTGTGAAGGCGGCAGAAGGAGCAGGAATGAAGGCCATCTTGGTGGAAAATCTGGACGCCGCTCTGGACAAACTGGCCGACTTCACTGGAGTTCAGGTACAGACCCGCCTGCATGTTTGAACTACAACATGCAGCTATATCTGAAACAAACAACTTTGTATTTTTAACATACGTTTGTATTTTCAGGCTGTTGGAGCAGAGAGTCCTCCAGTGCCCTGTAGCCCCGACCAAGTGTCTCATGGATACGTCACCATCAGAGTAACGAACATATCAGAGTCAGTAGCTCATTAAAGCATGAAAACATGAACTACATCTGAAACTGTTCTGTGTCTCAGCCCGGTGTGAGGACTCACTTCGTGGAGATGGGCTCCGGTCCGCCGGTCCTGCTGTGCCACGGCTTCCCTGAGAGCTGGTACTCCTGGAGGTACCAGGTAACCTTCATGTCCAGGTCTCCATGGGGGGTTTGGTCAAGCTTGTAGCCTTTTTTCAGATTTTCAGACCTTTCTCCTGTCTGGTAGATCCCCGCCTTGGCTGCAGCAGGGTTCAGGGTGCTGGCTCTGGACATGAAGGGATATGGAGAGTCCACGGCGCCTCCTGGTGTGTCATCGATGTACATGCATAACTTGCACCTTGTTTAACCGAGTTCTTGCCTCTTCAACTGTAATTCATATGTCTTTTATGCACTTAGACATACAGGAATATTCTCAGGAGCAGATTTGCAAGGTACAAACTCACCAACACATTACAGCAACAAAATATATATTCACACCATGTGTTATTTAATCACATCTGCACAACATAACTCATAAGCTTCTCTTTTTTTTCAGGATTTAATCACATTTATGGACAAAATGGTGAGTACTAAATAGTCATACAGTACTAATAAACCCTCTGACTGTTAACCTTTTTTGTCTCTTCTTTTTCATTTTTCCTCACCGTGAGCTCTGCAAGTCAGCAATATTTAGTCCTGCACCTCAATGGAAAGAAATAAAAAATAAACTGTATTGATTCCTAATAAAAGAAATACCAGGATAATTCACAAACAGGGCTTGAGGTTTTAGAGCAGGGGTGCCCAATCCTGGTCCTCAAGGGCCCCTATCCTGCAAGGATTCAAATGATCATCATCAAGCTCTGCAGAAGCCTGATAACGAATCATTTGAATCAGGTGTGTTGGAAGAGGGACACATCTAAAACATGCAGGATAATGGCCCTGGAGGACCAGGATTGAGAACCCTGTTTTAGAGACTTCAAAAATGTCTTCTGTGCAGTACAACACAGCTGGAGTACCACTAATCATAAAGAAAGAAAATTCCATTTTCAAAACTGAATTTCAGCGATTTTAAACTTTACAAAAAAAATCCAAAAGTGGAACTAGAGGTACAATATTTTGTCCACAGGTGTTACTGATACTGGAAAACTCTACATTCCATAGATATTTATCTCCTTCCTGTTTTAATTAGTTTTCATATTTGTCTCCTCTCTGCATTGTCTAAACACAGCCTGTAAATGTAAATGTAAAATAAACTCATTTGGTGAAATATTAGAACTGTAAGTGAGGACAAGGACTGTCAGAACATTAAAAATCCAACAATTCTTTCTGTTTTTACATTTCTAGTTCTGACAAATGGTGTCATTCTGGTGAAGATAACATTAATTTCAAACCTGCTGTCAGGTTTTAGGGTTCAGAGAGTTAATAAAGTTTAATATATCAGACTCTCCTTTGTCCCTTGTCCAGTCGATACCACAGGTCACCCTGGTGGGTCACGACTGGGGCGGCGTCCTGGTGTGGACCATGGCCCAGTACTTCCCTGAGAGAGTCAGGTGAACACACACACCAAACTGATTCAGGGAGGCTCCCCAGATGCTTTATTTTCTAGAACAATGTGTTTTTTTTCCTGACTGTGAAGGGCTGTAGCGTCTCTGAACACACCCCTGTTCCCGGTGGATCCTAAAGTTCCTCCTGCAGAGAAACTGAAGGCTATTCCTATATTTGACTACCAGCTCTACTTCCAAAAACCAGTAAGTCGCCATGTTGTATGTATGAACGTCCTTTAGAAGCCTCTGAATGTTGATGTCATTATAAGCAAGGATATTCGTACATTTGGAACAAACCATCAGTCTGAATAAGGAAAGAAAACAGAAAAGTTAGTGATCTGTATTTTTCAATGCTTTCTGTGCTTAAAGTTGATCGTGACTAAAACTTAGTGGCATGTTGTTTTTTCCATTGGTTTCTCCATTTCAATCACGGTGCTCGTCTCCCTGCTGCAAATGTTCCACTAAAACAACACCGAAGCTGCATCCTTTGTACTTCATGGTTAAATCTCCATTGAGAAAGAAGTTTAATTACAAAAAAAAAGGAAGCACACTTGTGGATTTAAAGTACAGAGGAAGAACTGAAAGTTTGGCCCAGGCTTGTTGTATAAACACAAATGTAAACCACACAGGAGAGCTAATGACTCATTTTTAGCAGCTTCACAGCTTCATGAAGCTTGAACTCAAACCCCCTGAACTTCCAGTCAGTCCTCAACAGAAACCACTCGGAGCCTTTGAGGGTCACTTTGGCTGGAGGTCTTTGAAATTCAGAGCAGCTCCACGAGATTCAAGCCACAAAACCACACAAGCTGAACAAAACGAGCAAAGAGGTAGAAAAACAGCAACAGGAGGCTTCAGTCAGCCCCTTGACTCTTCCTTTCTATAATATATTTTCATGCACATTTTAAAGGGTCACATTAGAAAAACTTCATAAATGCAGAAATGTTTAAAAAAAAAAAGAAATTTTTACACTCGCATGAGGCTAAGTTTAACTTTTTCTATAAAGAGTTCTGAGCTTGTTGTTACAATTCCACCTGGCCTGATTGGAAACAAAACCTGCAGAACTGCCTCCATGTTCCTCCTGTGCCTCTGTTTCTGGCTTTGTTCCAGCCACATGTAACATGGCTTCTAGCGCCAACTTCTGACAACACTGTGCAGCTCAGCTTATTGGCCACAAAGCTGTTCATAAAAACAAGCGTCATCTTTTTTTTCTTCCATGGCGACAGTTAAAGCAAAAGTTGCTTTAAAGTCATTTGACAGTCAGCAAATGTTATTAATCAAGCATCACCTGAGACACTTAATTTTCAAGGTTTTCTTTGCAAGCGACATTTTTAAACTGACAGCCAAAAGCATCCAGAATCATCTCAGGTTATCAAGTCTTTCATCTCAAATCTCCCCCACTGTGACCCAGCTAGTTAGTTTAGTTTTTGTTTGTCTGTTTGAGAAATAAACTTGTTGAAACTTGTTTGTCCCAGGGTGTAGCAGAGGCTGAGCTGGAGAAGGATTTGGAGAGAACGTTCAAGATTTTCTTTTTCAGCAGCAGTGAAGCGGTGAGTTGACGCACGCACAAATGTGACATCCTAGAAAATCCACCTGCACCTCACATCAGAAAGGTTTCTGTCTCCTCCTTACTCATTCAAACCTGACAAGAGCAACAAAATATCAATTTTATATGACTGCAGGCCATTAAAATCTGGATGTAAGAAAACTACCTTCAATTAAATACGAGCAAAACAGAAGCTCTTATACTTGCTCCCCAAAAACTGATACCATCCATTAAGCAGCATATTGGGCCATTAAGTGATTGTGTTAAACCCTGCCTTCGAAATCTAGGTGTGCCTTTTGACCAGTCACTATCACTAGACAGCCATGTTAGCCAGTTAACACGCTGATTTGCGCAATATAGCTAAACTAAAATGTATGGTATCCAAGGTGGAACTAGAAATGATTTTACATGCTTTTATCTCATCTCGTTTAGATTACTGTAATGCCCTTTTTACCTGTCTAAGTCAGTCCTCTCTAAACCGTCTTCAGACTGTCCAAAATGCAGCTGCTCGCCTTTTAACAGGAACAAACCGGAGATCCCACATCACCCCTGTCCTATCTTCTCTTCACTGGCTCCCGATCTCTTATTATGTTCATTTTAAAATATTGGTGCTAACTTTTAAAGCTTTGCGCGGTCAATCACCCAGGTATACTGCTGATCTCATTCACCCATATGCCCCTAATAGAGCTCTTAGGTCTGGCCAACTACAACTACTTGCTGAATCCCAATCCAAGTACAAAACCCGTGGTCACCATGCTTTTCAAGTTCTTGCACCGAAGCTGTGGAATAAAACTTAGATTGGTTGACTCCTGTTAAATTTTTATGAGACAGTTGAAAACACTTTTATTCAGACAGGCCTTCGGTTGACCAGTAGCTGCTCTATTCTATTTTATTTATTGTATGTTTTCTGTCCTTAGCTGTGACTCCCCTGTTTTATCTGTTTTATCAGTATTACTACTTATACTTATATTCTTACTGACATTAATTCTGTTTTGATCCTTCTGCTTTTATTGCTGTAAAGCACTTTGTGATTTTTATCTGTGAAAGGTGCTATGTAAATACATTTTACTTATTTACTTACTCCTCAGGCCAGTCGTCCTGATGTCAAAACTTCAGGAGTCTGCGCTCGAGGTGAGAAGATTACCAGCTAAATTGAGATGATTTCAGTTGAGGTGCATGAACAGAGCTCATGCAGAGTTTGTGTTGTGCGACAGGCGGACTGTTTGTGGGTCTGCCAGAGCAGAACCCCAGGAGCTCCATGCTGACGGAGGCCGACCTGCAGTACTATGTCAGCCAGTACAAGGAGAGAGGCTTCAGGTTCACAGATTCACCAGATACACAAAACACACAAGGAAATGTTTCAAAGTAGCTTGGTCTCCTAGATAATGTAAAGACAACGTGATGACTGAAGCATTAGATGAGTGAATGCATTCAATCAAAAAAGTTTCAGCTTTTCATTGCTATTTTTTTTTACTTTTTATGACACTAAACCAAAAGTTTTCGACTGATTATTTAGTTAAATGAAATAATTTTGTGACCTGCTGCTAATAAAGCATTATTTTTCTAATTGAATGAGTATATACTTCTGATCAATCAAACATGTTTCATTTCCCAGGAGGCCCCTGAACTGGTATCGAACCGGTGACGAGAACTGGAAGTGGATGTGCTCCCGACCTACTGGGAAGGTTTGTCACTGTATTTTTATTGGACCGAAAAAAGCCAAAAATACTTTAAAACTCAGAGTCAGGTCACATATGAATGGATCAACATCGAGATGCTGCGAAATCTCAGGACAAACATCCAAACTTGTTAAACGGCTTTTAATTTTTGAAATCACGGATCTTTAAAAACCTCCCGGATATATTTTTAGTCTTTGTTTTGTTTGCTTTAGCTGCTGATGCCGGCGCTGATGGTGACGGCAGGTAAAGACATAGTGCTGCTGCCGGCCTTCTCAAAGGGAATGGAGGACATGGTAAGAGGAACAGCAGCGAGATAATCAATTCAGTGATTATAGGTTATTGGAAATTAATCTGAATGCTGTTACTTACTGACTGCAGATCCCCAACCTGAGCAGAGGACACATTGAAGAGTGTGGACACTGGACTCAGATGGAACAACCAGCAGAGACAAACAACATCCTGATATCATGGCTGAAAGAGACGCACGTGAAGGCTGGAGGGGTGACCATGGCACCCAAACTGTAAGGAAGGAAGGAAGGAAGGAAGCTATCTGATAATAAAACAAAAGTTTATTTAAATTAAAAATTAACAGTAGAAGCAGAATTCTGCAGCAAGTAAAAATTAATTGAATCAAGAGCCAATTAACACACAAACAATGACATGAAAACAGAAAATAACATGAGGAGGACAGAAATGTTCAGTTTAACAGAATCAAAACAGTAGAAATGTCCTCATATCACATAAATCATTATTTTCTCCTACAATTGTGACTTTGTCTCTGAATATTAACAGTGTGACTCTGTCGTATCGTTATTACCAGATTCTTCTTCCGTAAATAAAGTTTTCTTCTAATAAACTAAACATCTGATGAACTTTCATCATTTGGAATAAGGAGGGAGGGGAAAAGGGCAAGAAGGAAGGATGTAAACAAGAACAAAAGGAAGGAATGTAAAGAAGAAGGGAAGGAAAGATATAAGACGACAAGGAATCAAGGACAAAAGCAAGGGTGGAATGATGTGAGGAAGGACAGAAGGAGGGAAGGAATAAATCAAGTAGAAGGAAGAAAGGAAGGAATCAAGGGGAAGGAAGAAAAGGAGGGAAGGAGGCAGGAGAGGAAAGAAAGAAGGAAGGAAAAAGGAGCAAGGGTAGAAAGAGAGAAGGGGAAAGGAAGGAAGGAGAGAGGGAAGGAAGGAAGAAAGCGATGAAAGATTCAGGGACGGGAGGGAAGGATGAAAGAAATGAGAAGGGAAGGAATGAAAAAAAGAAAGTAAGGAGGGAGGGAGGAAAAGTAGGAACGAAGGAAAAGAGAAGTAAAGGAAGGAAGGAACAAGGGGACAAAGGAAGAATGTAAAGTAGGAGAAACAGGAAAGGAAGAAAGCATGGAAAGAAACAAAGGAAAGAAATGAGGAAGGAAAGAAAGAATGAAAGACAGAAGGGAGGGAATGAATCAAGGGGAAGGGAAGGAGGCTGGAAAGAAAAGAAAGAAGAAAGGAAAAAAGAAGCAAGGCAACCAAGAAAGGAAGGAAGGAAGGAGAGAGGGGAGGAAGGAAAAAATTAAAACTGAGGGTGGGGGGAAGGAATGAAGGAAAGAAGTGTGGAGCAATAGAAGGATGGAAAAGAAGAGAAAGGACGGAGGTGTGGAATGAATAAAGGGTATAAAGAAGGAGGGAAGGAAGGATCCATTTAGGAAAGTCCTCGTGGTCGTGGTGATTTAAGCAGTCGAGGAGAGCAGCGCCCTCCGCTGGCCGGTCTGAGCTCTCACAGCACTCTCCTCTCCATCAGCTTCTTCCAGGCCGGCATGATGTGTTTGTAGATCACCTCGATCTGCAACACAGAAGAAGTTCTTTAGACACGACTCACCGTGAACAACAAGACGGCGACCTGCTGCCGGCTGCTCACCTGCTCCGACTTCTTCAGTCCGTATCTGAAGAGCGTCGCCTGGTGCTCGCTGTTGTGGAACAGGATGTCGAACGTGACCTCGCGGCCCATCATGTCGTCGATGGCCGGCTTCACCACGCTGTGGAAGTCCCGGGCTGAGTGAAAGCCGTCCAGCATGTTGTTGACCTGGTGTTGAAATGCACAACGTTTACATTTAAATGTCTCAATGGAGAAACAGAACAAGCTGCTTTCCACCGCAGGAACCTAAAAACCACAAATACTGACGCTGTGGAGCGTCTTTCAAGACTGTTCTCAGGAGGGGAAAGTACCTTCTGCAGGGAGAGGCCTGAAAAACTGCTGTGCAGAGCTTGATTGGTTAAACTCAGAGGACTAATGTTGATTGGTTAAACTCAGAGAATTAAAAATCTGATTGGTTAAACTGAGAAAAGCTAAATGCTGATTGGTTAAACTCACAAAAGGCTAATTCTGATTGGTTAAACTCAGAAGAAAAAAGCTGATTGGTTAAACTGTGAAAAGATAAATGCTGATTGGTTATTTTTCTGCCCTCAAAGTGTCCTCTCTAACTTCGACCAGACAGACCAGCAGAATAAACCTCCACAGCTTGTTCTGTGTGTGTGTGTGTGTGTGTGTGTGTGTGTGTGTGTGTGTGTGTGTGTGTGTGTGTGTGTGTGTGTGTGTGTGTGTGTGTGTGTGCGCGCTACCTTGTATTTATCCCCCAGCATATCCACCGGATCCAGTTTGATCTCAGACCTCAGAGCTCGGCCAAACAGCGGGAGCATGATGTCTGAATCTGGCAAACAGAAAACACATTTTTATAGTAAAAAATAAATTAAATACAAAGTCAAAAATCAGACAGTGCACCGAGGTTTATGAATAACATTTCTAAACACTTTTAATACAAAGAATAATTGTCTGAATGTAAATTATCATGTTGTAGTTTCATGGTGCTATTTGTTGGTTTAAAAAGTAGTTTCCAGTTACAATATATGTAATGTGACATATCTTTAAAAATCCCCACTTAAGCAGCATTTACATGCACACATTTACCAGTTTGCTCATATTTCCAGATTTATAGATATATACAGTTATAAATCAATATATCCAAAATCTCCTTCTGTTTTTAAAGAATTCTTAACCCCAGCTTTACCAAACGTTCACATTTCTGCTCCAGAAATTTATGCAAATTATTACATATCTTAATAGATAAGACCTCATTTGCAGAGCCGGCCCCACCCAATGTGACGCCCTAGGTGAGATTTTATATGGCGCCCCCCTCCATTGGCAATTTACATACGCTTACAAAAGAAATGGAATAGCATTGTTTTGTAGTAATAGTAACTGGGCATTGCTTTACATTTAAATCAATGTGAGCTTTTCCATTTTAAGAGTTAATAGTAATAACTAGTTTTAATATAATTATATTGAAGGAGAATTTTTTCCTGATTTTGTGGCGCCCCCTGGAGGCCATGGCGCCCTTAGCATTTGCCTATATTGCCGAATGGGATAGCCGGCTCCGCTCATTGTATATTGAAACACTGTATTTCAGGAAAGTTGTAATGCAAAACATGGCTGTTTTAATGTCAGGACTAAACTGGGGAAGTTTTGTGGTAAAATCTATTAGTTTAAAGGTTTACCTGTGAAAAGAACATATCTAATTTTGCAGTACAAATACAATTTTAAAAAGCTAGTTTCTCAGTTTTTCTTCCAACTCTGAGTCAGAAATAAGCACTTCAGCAGCTCCTACATTTTTAGTCCTGTCTACGTTACAGAGAGGTTTTTACCAAAGCTTTAATCCAGTGTTCTACCAGTGGAAATAGACGTGTTCGGGGATTTTTTCTAGGAATGAATGTCTGTATTTTGAAACAACAAAGTGTAAGGAAGCTTGTGGATCAATCAGTGAAGCCAGTTTAACTTCATATTGGAATATTTTAACACAAAAGATGACACGAACTGGCAATTTGGCGTCGTGTGTTTCTAAAAAGACATCCTGGCAGCGGGAAAGTTTTCATTTTACACCACTTGAGTGATTTTATTGCATAGTATTTCCACTAAGTTGAATTTTCTGCCTTCTTTTTTCACTAATTTTTACTGCAATAACTTAAATTTCATTGGAATGAAGGTGATGTACTCCAACAGCTTTGGCAGATTTTTGCACTCGTGTTAAGAGAATAAGAGTTTTTGTGCCTTTACAGCAGAACACCACCGACCTCGACATGTCAGGTGAGCGACGTAGGGAACGCCGTCCCTCTCTCCGTAGTACACCCCGAAGTGGGAGAAGTATTTGTTCCTGGGATACTCCACGATGTCCCCCGGGAACAGCTTGGGGTGGGAATTTTTCTGAAAGGACAAAAAAACAACAGTCTGTCACCTTTTTCTTTTTAACAAACTTCAAAAACTGCCCCCCCAAAATCTGCTTAGAAATCTTGAAAAAGCATTTAAAGTTGCATGCAGTATCTGACTTTTGTTCTCCGTGCTTGTTTGCTGATATTCAGTCATTCGTGTTCGAAAGCAGAGTTTTTTTTATCTCACCACAACAGAAACATGAGGTGACTAAAATGGGAACCACAAAATGAGAACAAGAGCATAAATGCAGCTCATTCTATCTCATGCATTCCATGATTTTATACCTTTTTGTCAAATTATACACGTTTTCCTCCCTTTTCTCCGCCTTGATTTTGTTCGTAGATACAATACATATAACAAAACACCATTTCAATAATATATACTAAAGCACCATTTAGTGGTTTAAGAGCTCAAAAATAAACAATTCTGTGATTTTTTAATGTTTTTTTTTATACATCTTATTAATGGATTAAACTGAGCTTTGAGGCCTGTGTACGTTATTATTAACCATTAACAGCAGGACAAATGTAAAGTCGCCCCAAAACGGTTGGATGATTCCTGCATTTATATTGGTGATTAAAACTAAAACAAAGGAAGATTATATAAGATTTCAGCTGTACTCACCTGGCCCATGGATTAAAGTGTTTACTGTGACTTTCTTCAGTTGCTTCTGAAATTAAATTCATGCCTCCTGCACAGAGCAGCCCCACCTGTTTTACATACTGTACCCATGTGATAGTAAAGCTCAGCAGTCTGTCACCGTCACAGTCCACTGAGCTCGTCCCCATCACTCCTACATCAAAAGCACTCATTTGTTTTTGCGTTTTTTCGTCGTCTTAGCTTCACTTTGGGGGCGATTTTGTGGCTCAAGGTGCTTTTTGGGGACATTTCTGTGGCTTTAAGAGTAGATGTCTGATCGTGGACGGCCTTGAGTCCCTCAGCATCCTCATCACTCCACCCCTGGGCGGGTGAAGCAGGTGTTTCCTAAACACAGAGGATGAAAGAGGAAGCAGCTTCAGCTCTCCAGCACCCATCGGTTTCCAGTAATCTCTTGACATTTAATAATTATTTTAAGAAGCAGACTCCTGGATCACACTAAACACTAAGTCTGCATCATTTTCGGTGCAATAACAAAAACTAACCAGCCAGAATAGCATCAATTATCAAACATTACGCTGATGATACTCAATTATACATTTCAGTTAAATATTTAAACTCACACTGAGGATTTAATATTTTAAATCCTAATCATGACTATTACTTTGGTAATGTGACAGCTTGTATCACATCTCAAGTTTGGAGTTTGAGGGCCTTAACATGGATTCTTTTTTGTTAAAATTTCCTTCTCTGTGTTCCATTTAAATAAAACTATCAGTCGTTTTATGCTGTTGTTCAGATAAATATTGAACTTAACATGAATAATGAATGAAGACTAAAAACAGGCTAAATGCATTTCTGTTTTTGTATTCAATAGCTACGTTGGCTTAGCTATAGATTTCTTGCATTTCCGGCGTTGTGCACTGATTATAGATTTTACTTCAGCCACTTAGATTCATTTACCGGCTAAAAAAAGTGTTGGTTTGTTTTGTCTCTGGATGCTACTACCATGTTTTTAACTAGACTCCATTGTTTTAAATGTTTTATATTCAAGACGAACAAGTTCACACATTGCCGATCAAACCTATCATCATATGAAATCATATGGAAATGAATAGGAACCAATGGACGCCTGCGCTGGAAGAGCTTTAAATAAACATGGCCTGCTAAAACACCATGCTTATGGCTGTTTGTATACAGATTAAACAAAAAATATACAATTTTTTGGGGGGACTTTGCGGCTCTGGCCTTCGGCGTTAAGCTAAGCTAAGCTAACCAGTCCTGGAGCTACAATGTTTGTTTAAAAAACTGTTAAATGATCCCTCTGAGCCAGTCTTCAGTTTCAGAGAGCAGCACAGTGACTTTGTTGTAACTGTTCCTCAAGTTCTTGCTGCATTTCTGTTGTTAAATATTGCTGCAACATAACAAAAAAAATCATCCATTTTCAAAATGTGACAGCTCGTTGTTAACCAATTATCATTAATAAAAGCAAGCGGTTGTCAACAATGTCTTTTAAATGCTCACGTGTTCAGTTAGTTTTGTTTATTCCATGAATTTCCTGCTGTAGACATTCAATCTGTTTGATAAATTCTTATTTTTTACATTTAAAAGCACACAAGCCTGAAAAAAGTTGCATTTTAGGATTAACACCCAGCAGAACAGGTTTCACATCACCTACAGAGCTCAATGTTGAAGGATTCAAACCTGATGTTTCTGTCAAACTCGACACGAGCCAAACTGCTAAATCTAAATTTCATTCTCAGTCAAGAAAAATGAAAATAAAAACCAGGTTTTCAGTGTTTGATGGAAACTTTAATGAGTTATTAAAATGAGAGTTCTATTATCAACAAACTCTTCCCTGATATTTTCATGTCTGAGAGACTGATTTTCATGAAATTTGTGCTACAAACAAGTAAAGCAAGTAGAGATATCCTCTGAAATACTGAGAGAAATAAGGAGTCTCTCAGTGCGAACACTGATCTTTAATTTCCCAACATATTTCAGACAAAAAAAAAAAGTGTGATGCCATGACTGAAAAAAGGCACGAGATTTCTCCTGAATGCGACTCTGGTTTTGTAAATGGACAGCGGGGCTCCTGTGCATGTCGACTTTAAAATCTCTTATCATCCATTAAATTTAAAAGCATTTTGACCACGTGTTGCTTCAAACTTGTCTTTCTACTAACGACCCTCATCACAGCATTGGTTGACTTTTTTTTTCCACTTTTATTTAGCTTCCTGATGTGGAATGAGACAACCCATCGGAGCATATTTCCAGCCCCTGAACCCCAAAATAAACTCTCTTTCAATCCACTTTTCTATTTTAAAAGCTTCACTGGCCTAATCAGACTGAATTTTTATTTTTATTTCACGTTTATATTTAATACGTTGTTGGGAGGGCAATTATTTGGTTTGTATGAACAGTGAGAGCAAGGCGATTGCTGCAAACATCTCCATGCCTGTCTGCATTTCTGTGGCCACGATTATGAAAATAACTCAGTAGCTGCTTACCGACACCCCAGTGATTGACAGCTGCACAGGAACCCCACTGAAAAAACCAAATGAGTCCAGGATAAAACCCTCCCCTCTGACCCTTCAATGAAATCCACGTAAAGCCTCTGAGATCCACCCTGCAAATCCACCCACACTTACAAAATATAGATCCTCTGTAGAGAAAAAAAATAAACATTTCAGCTCCTGGCTTCATGATCAGATCACTGCATTTTCCCAAAGACCGGAGCGAGACACTTGATCTCTCCCTCGCAGGTTTAAAGTCTGTGTGATTTCAGTGTGTGTACGCAACACACACACACAAACATTAATGCCCATTTATAAAGTCAGTGCAGCATTACAGTCGTTCAGTCTGTCAAAGGCACCTGAGTTTAACTCCAACCTGAGCTGGAGGTTCTCCAGTGTATACACAACACACACAATCACACACACACACAGTATTCTGTCTATATCAGCCTTTTGATAATCCACAACACGTCGTTTTTCCTCTAAACCTGCACCGCCTAAGCTGTAACAACTCCCTTTAGCTGCAAAGCAAACAGACCACCACACCAGCCCAGATACAAGACAACACTTCTGTAACTTTTCTAGAAATTGTTGCTAAGCTAGCGAGCGCTTTCAGGGTCAATCAGGGCAGGCCAGTTTAACCAGCAGGAGTTTCTGAAGGCTCCAGCTATGTGAACGAGTCTCATTTACTTTAGTGCTGAGAGGAAATCCGTCAAACAGCCGACAATTACAGATGACAAACTCGAAAAGATAAACCAATACACCAATTTAACACCGACAGAGAAACGGTTTCACTGATGAACAAGTCATCTTCCTGGTTTAAAGGGATCTCTGTTAAACAAAAACAGAAAAGGGGGTCGTCCTACGGTCGGGTCGGTACCGAATACAAAAAAACATAATAATAATAATAATATTAAAATAAGCACCATTCTCTCCTGTAAGACTCAAACGTTGATCTGCAGTTTGGGATCTACGATCTGTCTTAAAGCTCGACCTTGTTACAGATCTGCTCCAGTTTTACAGCCAATGTTTAACCTGATCAGCCACAATTAACCAATTAAAGGTAAATAAACCACAGTTAATTTCTTAAACAGGGACTCGCATTAATTAAATTAAAATACATTTTTGTGCATTCCTGTTTGTGTTTCCACAACGACAGCGCTTGAAGTCAAACTACTCATAATTTAGGTTTTAACCCCTATTAACAGCACAAGTGTCATTCATTTACAACTGCATTTACAACTGCACCAGCTGCAGCAGTCAGTAACCTGCAGCGCTAGTAATTCCTCGGTTATTGTACGGAATTAAACAGATTTAGTTTGTGGTTCCTCCGGCTGAGATGCAGGAGAAGTTCCTGAAGTGATTCATAAAGGCTGAGTCATTCTCACATGTGAAAGATGCTGCTTTTCTCTGGTTCATCGCCTTACTGTAAACTATCTTTTAACATCTGCAGCTGATAAATAAAACGCATCATGGTTGTGGGTTTGAAACCGTTTTCACATTTATCTGAAAATAACC
>OMNN01040973.1:0-16670 GCA_900302755.1 Chromis chromis
AGCCCCATCTGCAGTCCGACGCTGCTCTATCTCCAATGGCTGCCACCGCTATTAATTCTGTGCCCCACCGCTTCCTGCTTAGAGCCCAGTCCCCGAGATTAAAGAGCGGCGCAGCTACTGGAGTCCTTTGCTCACAGGAGGGAGGCGAGGGGGAGGGAGAAGGGAGCACAGTGTGAAGATTGTTTATCCAGAGGAATCTCCTCAGTGCCAGCTTACAAATACTACTCATTTCCACTTCAGGCCACATGGGGCTAACCCTGTCTGACTCCTAACCGTGTCAATTAATTTGCAACAAATCAGAATCTTTATGATGCTTTTTCTCTACCTACCCCGGCAAAGAAAACAGTTATAACCAGTTTGGATAAAACAATTAATCATTCAAAATATCAAAATGTAAGAATGACAAACTTTTTTCCGGATTCAGGCTGTCAAATGTGACAATTTGCTGCTTTTGTCTTCATGATAGTAAAGTGAAATTCTTTGGGGTTTGGTGTGTCAGTGTTTACACACCTGACTCATTGTAAAAGACATTTTCTCCTTTCTCAACATTACAAAATGCTCCTGTGATGAAATGCTGAAAGCCAAAGTGTTATATCAATCAATGAATGTCAAATGAATGTCAGCCGAATAACACTAATCCTCTCACGTCTTGACTTGCTGTTAATTTAGTTATTTGATTTAACGCTCTGAACCTTAAGCAGTTTCTGGGTGTTCTTTTGTTGCCGCTGTCACATTTTTATTCACTGTGGGCTCATTTTTCACTGCAATATAAAGCCCTGCACCTCTATGGAAACGGCACAACCATGACTGGAAGTAGAGAGAACTCAAAAATATCTTTTGTGCCGTATAACAAATGTATAATGCCATCTTAAAAACAGAAAAAAAGGAAAGTTGAATTTCTTTGATTATTTACTTTACAAAGATTTAAAAATCCTAGAATCAACATGCATATCATTTACCCAGTGACCCGAGGTGTTACCAGTTTCTTTTCCATACTTGTGACTATCTTTCTTTGTGTAAACACAGCCAGCAGTTCAGCCGAAAACTCTGAATTTTTGTCATGTGACTCTTGGTTGCAGCTGAGTCACTGATGACTTCATGTTTGCGCCAAGTAGTGCAGAATTCTTTTTATTTATTATTTTTACAGAATCTGATTTATTTTTGGTGAAATTTTAAATAAGGCATGTAGAATAATGTGGTTTTCAAGAGAAATCGTGATTTTTTATTTATTTTTTTGTCAAGGACCGTGAGTTGAATATCCAACAATTCCAGCAGCTTTTACACTTTCTGGCTCTGCTAAATGGTGTAATTTTGGTATTTCTTTAAAAAGATATTGTGCCTTTCAACTCTGGGTTTTGCAATTCAGAGGGTGAAACTATCGCTCATTAGATGTGTGGACTTTTCTGTGTGATTGCACCGTTGCTTGTTTTCATTTGGTGTAAAAGTTTAGGAAATTGTGCCATCTTGAAAATTGGATAGGAAGATTAATCCCACTCTTATGTTAGTTCATTAGCTTAGCATAGCTTGACTTTGAGCAGTAATTACCTAGGACTGCTTACCTGATTACCAGGAAACACAAAATGTCTAATTAGTTGTCCAAGACCACAAAAAATAAAAAGAATAATACTCAAAATTGAGAACCAAGTGTGCCATTGAACAGCTAATATTGTAATTTATGGGCGACTATAACAAGTTGACAAAACATCTTACCTCCTGCTCGCATGTGGTATCTGTCTACTGATAAGCTGAGGGACTCTCCGGTGCTGTTGTTTTTTTATGTTGCTCACTTGGGCATTTTTTCCAATTTAACCGTGTCCCTCATCTTCTCATGTCTCTCACAATAAGACTCAAAGCAGGAAAATCTCTGGGGCAAACACATGCTGCCTCGACTGTACTCACTCTCTCTCTCTCCTAAACACAAACACACTGAAGTTTAGACTTTTACAAAATATAAAATCCACAGAAAGCATGCACTGAACACACATAATCATGAATGCACACAGACTCATTTTTACCTCTGCAAACATCCAGTGACTTGCACTGCATGGATTAGCCTCCTAAAGCATTCCCTTTGAAACTCTGCAAGTAGGGATTTCTTTTTAGGTGATCACTGGTCTAAGCAGCTGTTACACGCAGGATTAGCAGGTTCTGCCATTCAGACAAACATGGTCTGTTTAAACTGGCAGGACGAAGAAAGTAGAGAAAGACGAGGAGGGGAGGAGGAGGGGAGAGGTTATGACAGCCACGAGCGGAGATGAAGTCGAGAAGAATAAAAAGGGGGAAGGGGGGAGAGTGGGAGGTGTGAGAGATGTGAAATGGGGAACAGATGATGAGAGAAGAGGAGCGAGATGTGGAGCAGAAGGGATGAGAGGTGAATGGAGCAGAGTGGAGGGGAGGAATCTGGATGTGTGAATAGAAGTGAGGAGAGGAGAGGAGAGGAGAGGAGAGGAGAGGAGAGGAGAGGCGAGGCAGAAAGCTTCAAGGTATCCAGTGTTGTGAGAATCAGGCCTCTGCCAAGGAAGAAGCTTAAAGCGAGCCGACAATGAGTATGTTGTTCTCCTTCTGTCTTTCTTCCATTTTTTTTGGTTTCTTGTCTCACTTGCATAATATCATCCCCCATCCTGCCTCCCCGAGTGTGGAAGTGTGTTGCAGGCCACCTTTGTGCCGCGCTCATGCGAGGTGTTTACAGAGAGGAAAGGTTGATGGGCTGATAACAGGCCTGGCTTTAGGGGTGGAAAGACATTTCCATGCCGAGCTGCTGCTGGCGAACAATAGCATCTCACTTGCTTCTCTCATGTCTCCCACCTCTCCTGCTTCCATTCTGCACCTACACCTCCCTTTTTCCTTCCTTCTTTTCTGTGTCTTGTAAATGGAGAAACACATCTGGGATCCCTGTTGTGATGAGCTTTATCTTTCCTCGACTGCTGTTTGTCATTCCCCCTTTGGTTTCTCCCCCCTCCGCCTCCCCGTCTTGTGTGTCTAAGCAAGGTGTGCAACAGTGGTGTGGCAGCTCTCTTAGTTTTTCCGTTTGATGCATCACGACACATTTCACTGGAACAAGCCAGCTCTTCCTGTGAGCAGAACTCGTGGCCCTTGTCAGCGCTCCTTCGCATCACACTCCCCACTATCACTCATTACCCTTTTTCCTCTTCCTTCTCGGCCCTGTGCTGCCCCTTTGCTTTCAGCCTATTCTACTAGAAAGATAGAAAAATTGTACAGTCAAGCATTCACACACACACACACACATGCACGCACACTATCTCATACATGCAGACACACAGCACTGACAAGTTCAGCCTTTCTAGTCCACCACTACAATTTCTTCACATCCTTATGTAGCTCCAGTGAAAAAGGGAATTGTACACATGCATGCACACACATGCATAAACACAAACGCCCACATAGACTCACAGTCATATTCTGGCCCCTTTATCCCTCCTTGGTAATCTTTTTACGGAGTGCTGGGCCCATTTGAGGGAGAATTTAATTGAAACCGGGGCTAATCTGATGATGGCACGCCGCGGCAGAGCCCTTAGCCCTGCATCACCTCCAGTTAGGTTGCACCTTGTAGTCCTCACACTCAATACCTTGCTACTTCATTTCATGCCTCACGGTTCAATGCAGCGCTGCCCACTCATACATGCCACATTGATTGTTAATCCGACACTTGATATGCACCGCGCTCACTCAATTCTGATCTTGTTTTTCTTGTTTGTCCCCCCTCCCTCCTCTTCCTTTCCTCACACCCTACTGTTTACTCAATGCTTCCCTTGTCTTTCTCCTTCTATTTTATCCAGGATGGATATTACTCCCACCGGCCGAAGGAGAAAAGTAGAGTCGACAGCAACAATGAGAACTCTGTGCCCAAAGACTTTGAGAATATAGACAATAGTAACTTCGGTGCACGCTCGCAGCCGCACCGGCAGTCTGTCGGGGCCACCAGCAGTAAGCAGCAGCGGGATCACCTGCAGGAGAAGGCCCACGCCCAGCAGCAGGCCTGGCGGGACAACTCCCCCAGTCTGGGCCGCAGCTCAAACGAGATCCTGCCTATGGGTCACCAGCCGCTGGCAGTAGGCAACAACATCTCCTACCCAGGTGGTCATGGCACCGCGGAGGGGACGCGGCAGCACTACCGTTCCTCACAGGCCCAGCAGGCCCAGCAGGCCCAGTCACAGCACAGACATCAGCACCCCCACAGGAGGCAGGCGACAGCAGCGACGCTGGAAGTGACTTACGACCAGCCACCCAAGTGCGAGATCAGCGGGAAGGAAGCCATTTCAGCTCTGTCGAGAGCCAAGAGCAAGGAGTGTCGGCAACAGATCGCTGAGGTGTACTGCAGACACAAGGAGGGGCAGTTAATGCCAGAGAAGGTCACACGCTACTGCCCCCTCGAGGGTAAGTCCATCATTGTAATTGAAGTGACTGAAGTGATTACAGTTAATATAAATGACTGTAGAGTGGATGCAGTCGCAAAAGTAGTCTCAGTGAAATAATCAATATCTGTGAAGCTTCCCAGTGTGGGGACGTTTCATTTTTAGATTGTTGAGTTCCAAATTAATGTGCTATGTGAAACCAAAATGTTCTGTACAACCCTAAGAGCTCCAACTAGACTTGACTTTTTGGTTCTTGAAGATGTTTCACCTCTCATCCAAGAGGCTTCTCCAGTTCTGGAGAAGATCGGAAGTTTTGGAGATACAGAACTCAAGGATCCTTTTGGATGAGAAATGAAGTCTTTTTACTGAAGCCTTTAGGATTCCCATTACCTTCTTCCAACTCAGCCCAGTCACCTTCAAACCAGGGAAGAGCAAAGACAAAAAATGCAAAAATCTTTCTGATGTGATATAACCAAAACTATTCAAACTTTGGCAGAAATGTTTGTCACTATTAACGGCCCTATTGCTCACAGTAATAAGCTGATTTATAAAAATAGCTTTATCTGGTTTAGTTTGAGTATTTTAGCTGTGCTGAAGACTCTGTTTGGTTAAATCAATAAAAATTCTAATTTAGTTCAGTGGATAAAAAGCGACACTCTGGAATTCATAGTGCTGTAAAATACTTTCAAATTCAACATTTATGTGACATCAGTGGAATTAGATGAGGAATGAGAACTACCTTTTAGTTCTTTAAATTTAAAATCAAGAAGTCAGTAATCAAGAAATTCACTGGAGCTGATTTTTTGTAGCAGACTCATTAAAATACACAATGCAAAAGAATAATAATGCTGACAAGCTGTCAGTGCTTTTTCTTCATATACTTTGACATTTAACTTTTTTTGCATTATGTCCTCCTACTTTCAGCTGTACAAGCTCCTCTTACAGGAGGAAAAAAAATAAAATAATGCCGCCAAGCTCAGTACAAAGAGTCTAGTCTGACAGTCAGGCTACAGTACATGCTAAAATATTTCCTGTTCTTGTAATTGCAATTTGCCATCAAAGGCGAGAAATGTCTTTTTTGCTGATGTGTAATTGGTGAAGTGAATTGTTGGAGAAAATTGGGATGCTGCTTGTATTCTCTTCCAAATTGGTTTCCAATTTTCATTTGTTTTTTCAAGCTGGCCACAGAACACAGGTTCTTCCTTCCTTTTTTCAGGCACACAAACACACGCACACACAGTTTATCTTTTTTTTTTCTAAGAATTTATGGACATCTGCAGTCTGGTTGTAGATTCTGTAAACAAAATCTGTTGCGGCTGCAGCCATCAGTGAGCAGCACGCATCAGCAGCCATATTTAAGTGAACATCACACACACACACACACACACACACACACACACACACACACACACACACACACATGGGAGTGGACTGGAAGCAGTATGGACAGCAGGGGAGGAGGAGAAAGCTATTATAAATCCTGCCTGTTCTCGTCAGGTACCTTCCCGACCCTCGCTCATGTTATTATAACTCAAGGAGGCCCGGTGACTTAGCAACTTTTCCCTCTTTCCCAAGAGCAGACGTATCGTTTGTCTGCGCCTAAGCTCCTGTCATCTCACACAGCAACTCAGCGTCCCACTCAAACTGACACTCTGATCAAAAGAGACAAAGAAATTGAAAAGGGCTTTCCCCTGGTGGCTGGGCTGTAACAACACGACAGCTAAATTAAATCACTTTTCTTTCTCTCCATCTACCTGCCTGCTGTCTGGCCTGTGTGTTATCTCTCTCTCCTCCCTCCTCTGTTCTCCGCCCCATTTCAAGTCGTAACCTTGTTAGCAGAAAATTGTCCAATTTGGCTTGATCGGTAGGCTATTCTGTCCTTGAGGCCTTGACTAGATTAGTAATTGTGTTAGCTCTGTATTAGCATCGCTCAATTCAGAGAGAATGTCTTCGCTTTTTTTGCTGCCCATATGTTAACTTTTCTTATAATGATGTGACTGGGCTGCATTGCTCCAGCAGGGGTTTTAACTAGCAGCTCATGGAATATGGCAATATAGAGTCATGGCTTTGTAGTGCAAAAAATCTGTGTAGAAATCGTTCTCAAAGGTGTTATAATAAATATTTTAAATGTGTCAAATCTCCATATGTAGTGCCAACAGAATCGCTCATAAGGACAACTCTGCCCCTTGCAAAAACTGCAGACAGATTCAGCAACTACTGGTGAACTTTGTGGCGCATTTAGCATGTTAGCTCATAATGTTAGCTGGTAATGTGCAAGACGAGAATACATCTTGTTGCTTGGCTAATATGGAAGCCTGATAACTAACAGTAAGAAGCGATAAGATAAGATAAGATAAAATAAAACTATATTAATCAAAAATAAATAATACAAAATGCAGTGCCTAGTAGAAAATAGATATATATAGTTAAATTAAATCATTAATTATAATTAAATATATCATATAAAATGTTGTTAAAATGCCTTTGTTTATTTATGTTTTACATATGTTTCAATAAAAAAAAAAACTTTATAACATTTATTTTTTAAGGCTGTAACTTGTGATGTGTTACCAGTCAGATTGTGCTGAAATCAGTTCAATTCAATCCAGTTTTAATTTATAATTTCATGCAACATAAGTCCTCTTACGCCACTTCACATAGTAAGTTGAAAAACGTTACAATACTACATAATGGAGAGAACCCCAATAAAACCATAGATTCCCTTCGAGCAAGTTCTTGGCAACAGTGGGAAGAAGAAAAAACTCCCCTTTAATATGAAAAAACCTTCCAGCAGAACCAGGCTCAGGGAGGGCAGCTATCTGCCTCGACCAGGTAGGGTGAGGGTATGTGGGAGAGAAAACAAACAAATAACAAGAAGAACAATAAACACTTGGGAGGTTGATGAGACCAGTAACTGCAAATTAGAAACTTCAGAGCCACAGATACCTGCAGAGAGGACAACACACAATACTACAGGAGAGAGAAGGCACAAAGTTAGTGGCATGCAATAGGGATATATAAATGTGAAAGAGAGGAGAGTGGAGGAGATGTGTTTAGTGCATCATGGGAAGTCTCCCAGCAGCCTGGGCCCACAGCAGCATAACTAAGTTAAAGTTCAAGGTCACTGGAGCCAGCCCCCTATAAGCTTTACCAGAAAGGAAAGTTTTAAGCCTAATCTGACTGTTTCCCCAAACTCAAACTGGGAGCTGGTTACACAGGAGAGGAGCCTGATAGCTAAGAAGACTCTGCATCCCATCGCCTGAGACCAACAAGCAAATGTAGAGCATTTTAAATTAATTTATTTCATAGGCCTGAAAAAATAACAATACCTATAATTGGAAAAATGCTGATTATCAGAGCCGATAATCATTCAACCTTTATTAGTTAAGTATGATTGATTGGTTGTGTCTTAGTAGTTTGAGCGGCAGACATGTCAGCTATCTCCAAACCAAAGCTGTTAGTTCTCTGTTGCTGCTGATGTGTAACTGTGTGCTGACAAATCATATCAACTTTAAAGGCGATGATATCTCCGTTTTGTGTTTGCACTGCCTTACAAATTCAAAATCAGCAGGTTTGAAGAAAATGAAATGAAGTTTGTTATTGTATCGGTTTAAATCAAATCCACCTCTACGGTTTATATCTGCAAACCTGACTTTGTGGATGGCTTCCAGCAGCAGCAGTCACTGTCCCTGAGACATTTTCAAATGCAATTTGGTACAAGCCCTTTGGGATGTAGCTCAGCTCTTGTTCTAACCTCTCATATGAGCAGTTAAGATGGAGGGTGGGTAAGAGCCCCGAAGTTACACAAGATGATGGAGGAAGAGAGCGGGGTGATAGCAGATGAGGGAAAGGCAGTTTGAAAGATTGATGGCGAAGGGAAGCATGATGAAGAGTGATGAGTTCAAGAGGAGGCCTTCTGTCTTTTCTTTGTGACGAGGCCTGCGGTCCCTTCAGGTGCAGAGTCTCTTCAGAGGATACTCACACATGATGAAACTCCTCTGCGGATAAACACACATGTTTGCCGAAACTGACAATAAAATTTAAGCACACACACACAGTGCTCATTAGTTCAGCTAGCTAGCATAGCACATACTCTCAAAGTGCTTTGTGACGCGACTGGCCAATTATCCGTGTGCAAAGCAAACCAGTGAACCTTCTTAGCTGGCCACCAATTACTGTTCAATCTGATATAGCCCACAGCACTTTTCCCCCTGAGCTGTCACATGCAGAGAACGAGAGAGAAACGGCAGCAAGAACTAAGTATGAGTGAATGACAGGAGCCACGGCCAATTGGAGCTGAGGGAGCGTGTCATTAGCCTCACCCCTGTGGTCAACCTTTAAACAAAGCCATGTTGGACACCTGCCCTTAAATTTGAATGAATGAGACAAGTTGAGTGGGTGGGACCAGGCCTTCTTAGCCCAGTTTGTAAAGAGGAGACGCCTGCCTTTAAATTTTAAGTAATTACAGGACCTCAGACTCAGACATCGCAAGGAGCCGGGAGGGGCTTTTTATTTTTATTTTTTGAGAAAACATCACCTCAGGGGAATAAACAGCCCTCTCTTCAGTATTCCCTCAGCTTCCTCATGCTTCCACAGCACAGACAGGCTCTTGGGAACTGAAGTCCCAAATTATAGTCATTAATCTCCTTAAGGCATGTTCTATGAACAAACATGTCTCATAAGCTGCATGTGCACGTTTGCTGTAATAACTGAAGATTTAAAAACAATGTCTGCGATAATGTTCGGGGACTTGACGGTGCAGAACTGCTTCGAGGAAGGTGGTTTTTTTTTTAGGTTGAAGTGTTTTGCAGCGGTTAAGGGTGGTACAAAACCACACAATGGAGCTATGTGAAACTAGCAGTGGCCCTCCAGAGATTGCTGGAATTGTTTCATTGGACAGTGGCCTGACGGGCCGCGTAGTTTGCCTCCGTGCTTATTGTTGTCATTTGTGCAAAAAAAATAAAAAATCCAAGGCTTCTTCTGGGAGTTTTGCCTGAGAGGAATGATGGCACATTGTCAAATGGTGCTCCACCCTGAAAGCCCCAGCGGAATCGCTTATAGGATTCCTGTCTGAGGGAGGATAGTCTTTACAGTGGGTGTTGTGTGGTTGAAATTGTCACAGTTCCAATTCAATCACATAATAAATGGATGAGTGACTCATGGCTTTGTGGTGCTGGTTTTTTTTATTTTTTTGGAAGGGCTGAAGTAGCTATCTGACATTTCTGTTTTCATTTATTCACTTATTTATCAGTACCTCAGATGTGACATGGCTTTCTTGTCGCTGTGCATAATTCAGGGAAAAGAAGTCACCCTTGTTATACACCCACCTCCTGTTAGTGTTTTCAAATCATAATGGCCATATTATAGTCTCACTGTACATCTTCAAGAATTTCCTAATTCAAGGCTATAAAACACACATTTCCTCAGTTCAGACTGTGTCACACTTTGACACAATCTAAAACACCCAGTGAATATTCATTTGCAACATAGCAGTTAATTATTATGAATATGCTAATCACCGCTCAAAATTGCTACTCACTGTGTTGCTAAGCAACCTTGTTGTTTAGCTATTTGTGTTTATTGTTTAATAAAAGAATAACATTTAATTATCATTATTAACTGTAATCATTATGGTTTTGCATTTGCTCTCTTTGTCCCTCGAAGATACTTACAGGTGCTTCCCATCATATAGTGACTAATGGCACTGTTTGTGCAGCCTCTCATAGCTCCCATTAAACAACAGATTTGAATTAGTAATCAAACATGCAAGCAACCCCTGAATGTATTACTGATGAAGGATTCAGGCAATATTGTGTGAATTAAATGCAGTGTAAAACAGATTTGTTTTCATATTTATGGGTACATAAAAATAGATGTTGCTGTTTCTATGCCTGCACAGGTAAAGCCAACGTGAACATCCAGTGGGATGAGGACTCTGCTGAGAACTTTCCTTCAAAACCAGTGAGAATAGCATTTGTCCTGGTGGTCCACGGTCGAGCATCTCGCCAGTTTCATCGCCTCTTCAAAGCCATCTACCACGCCTCCCACTACTACTACATACACGTCGATCAGGTGAACCACAGAACGCCTACAAACACAGTGTACTTTCTTTAATGTGAGGCCAGTCGAGCTCTTTTGAAACTCAATCGTTTTTTAATGAAAGTTTGGTCAAACTAATTACATTTTCTTTATTTTTCAATTACTTTAGCTCGCAAAATGTAATCTCTTGGTATCAGACAGAATATTAATCAGTGTGTGATTAATGTCTTTGTTTCAGCGCTCTAACTACCTGCACAGACAGGTGCAGGCCTTGGCTTCCCAGTACACCAATGTGAGGGTGACTCCCTGGCGAATGGCCACTATCTGGGGTGGAGCCAGTTTGCTCACCATGTATCTCCGCAGCATGGCTGACCTGCTGGCCATGAGGGACTGGAGCTGGGATTTCTTCATCAATCTCAGTGCTGCCGACTACCCCATCAGGTAACAGAGGAGTTCAGTAAAGGAATGTAAGGGGGCCTAAAGGGAAGGTAGTCATGTGATTTTTTTAGAAAGTGATGTAAGGTTTAGGGACAAGCATCCTGGTCACAAACCTGAGCACTGGACATGATTTTCGCCTTAAGAAGGAATTCACCACAATAGCAGCCCACTCTCAGCCAATATGGAAGAAATTCGATATACACTAGTCTGAGCTCCTGTGGTTAACTGTGAGCTTTAAATACAGACTCACTCCAAACCAAACAGATCAATGAAGTAGAACCTCTGCTTTCTCCAACACTATTCATTCACACCTTCTCTTCCAAGTGCCTGCTTCCTTGCTTGCACTTCATTGAATGGGTTACATGGTGAACTGATTGCAATTTAATTGCCCTGGGTCAATACCTATTGACTCTGCAGGCCTGTTGTGTACTGTATGGTCCGAAAGTCATCTCTCCACTCGAAAACATCCCCATTAAGAGGCTGTAAAAAGTAATTAAAAGCTACAAAGTCTACGTGAACTAGACATGAAGTCATGCAAATAGCCTATTGTGACTTGCAGTTTTTTTCTTTATGTGAGTTTATGGTTCTTCTGGGAGTTGAGGGTCTGCTGGGTTTTTGATGTAGCTCTGCAGCAGCCAATTAAAATCCTCCTATTAAGGAGAGAGTTATCTCTCCTGCACAGCCAGATGTCCACCAGTTGAATTTAGACAAGCTGTAATGGCCACTGGGTGAAAAGAAGCTGGATCTGATGTCTCTACAGCTGGAGCTAAGAAGCTGGAGCAAATGTGGATTTTGTTCATGGGCGGTTTCAGTCTTGTTGTGTTAGTTGTTTTCACCATATCGATGAATGCTGCTGACGTGCTGTCTGTGTCTGTTTGCCTTCGCATGTGTGTCTCTCTTTCTGTACCAGCGTGTGCATGAGTTTAAATCTGGGTAGTTCAGTGTTCCTTGTTACAGTTGTGCATATTTATTGGGTCGGTGTGCCTGTTAGGTTGTCTGTGTGTCTGTCAATGCATGATTAAAGGTATTTGTGAGTGTGCGCGTGCCGAGACACTGTTTTCTTCCTGTCTTTTGCCTCCTCATTTGCATTAGGGTGATGTTGTTGAAAAAAGGGCTGACAGTGGAGGTTTTAAGCCCCATCTGTTGGGAAACGAAACGATTGATGGAGCGAAAGAGGGAGCCGAGAGGCAGAAATGACAGGGAGAGGCGAAGGAGCAAGAATAAGCAGTTAGGGAAGGAGAGGGAACTGCATGTTTTTGGATCCATGCAATATGGAAATATGTAAATTGCACTCTTGTATCTTTGCTTAGCAAGTGCATTTGTAACCACAGCTTGGATTTGACCAAGCCTGAGTAGTGCATGTATATAGAAGTTGAACTTGCAAATGTGGTCCTTTTAAGTGGCAGATCTGGGTTCAAGCCCCATGCGAGAGCAGCATCCTGCTCCTTGACTGTCCTCAAGCAATAAACCGAAACCCATTCAGCTGTTTTTTTTTTTTAGCTGACAATCCGTTCTGATCTCTTTCGGAAGAGGATCCGGCAAAAAGAGGCATTCTTCCTCAGAAATAAACACATCAGCATTACATTATCATTTTGGACTTACTTGCACAGAAAAACATGTTGAAATAAGCAGATGCCTCACTCTTGCCAGACTGCAAAAGCCCTACAACCACTTGAGTTTCTCTTCCAGTTCCTTTGTCAGTTAATTACAAGCCATAACCAATTACTTACATTGATCCTATTAAATGCATCCAACTAAAACTGTCCAACCTGCACTAGTATTTCCTTAAGATGCAGTAATTTTGGTCACAGAATGGTGTTTCCTTTGTGACTGAGCTGCGTAGTTGCAGGCAGGAATGCGGGGGGCTCCGCTGCCCTGTGCTGCCCTGACTATTGCTGTTGTTATCAGTGGGACTGGAGACAAGCATTATTTCCCCTCTAATTCCCTGATAATGTCTGTCCTGCCGCATGGATGGCTCTCAAAGCCAATTCCAGAGCCCCTCACACCAGCAGAGGGGCTGTGTGTCCAGGGGGAGATATACCGTGTGTGTGTGTGTGTGTGTGTGTGTGTGTGTGTGTGTGTGTGTGTGTGTGTGTGTGTGTGTGTGTGTGTGTGTGTGTGTGTGTGTGTCCAGAGAGGCCAGAGGATGAGTTACACGCTTGCTTTGTCAGACAGTACAGCCCTCTTTCCCAGCTTTTATCTATACAGTCTCCTTGCTTTTTACCACCTTTTCTCCCTTCAAAGCCCTTTTCATAGACTTTACAGCAGCTTTTAAGGAGTCGAAGCTTTGTGAGGCGATGACTGGCTGCAGGCGTCATATCTTCTAATCTCTTTCACTTTGTCATCTTGTGTCTGGAAGAAAAGGAAAAAAAAGTGTTGCATCTCATATTTTAGCTTTGTTCCATAAGTGAAAGGTGTCATTTCCTGCTTTGAAAAAAGAAAGCCTTTATAACCTATTACAACTCATCCAAGATCTTGTTCAAAAACTCTAATGGGACTTTTATTTCGCTGAAGTTACAGAACTTTTTTTGTCGGCTCTTCCAGGACAGAGATGATGAATGTATGATCCATCTCTCATCAGTCTGAGAGCGGCTGCAGTGTGAGTTCATAGTCTGTCAGGTTTGGCATTCAGCCATTCAGTCCTGCAGCAGCGTACTGAAAATCTCTGGTATAAAACAGACTTTGGAAGCAAAAGAGTGGCATAATCCTGAAGTTTAATTGGCTCTGATAGTGAAAAGGTGCACATTTTTTAGGTGTTAGGTGGGGTTTAAACTCACAGCAGTGTGTGTGTGTGTTGGTGTGTGTTTGTGTGTGCGTGTGAATACCACTGTGAGACGGAGCAGCCACAGGGCTGACAGTAAGCAAACTAGACCCAGTGGACGGGGTGACCACTCAGGTGGCAAATCTGGAGCTTGACATGAATTCCCCCTCGCTCAGTGTGTGTGTGTGTGTGTGTGTGTGTGTGTGTGTGTGTGTGTGTGTGTGTGTGTCTCTGTACATCGTATTGTCAGTGTGCATACTAGCAGATACTTGTATGCGTGCGTTTGTGTGTGGGAAGTCGAGACAGAGAGGACTGCATGTGTCTCTACAGCACATCATCAGGCTTTATGGCTCAGGACCTCCTAAGATAAGCCCCCCCAGGCTGTGAAATTGCTCCTTCAAGAGAAAACGACATTAATATGCGCTTGTCCCTCCCCCAACTGATCCTTGAGCCTCGCTGCTCTTTTAGAAAGGCAAGCCAAGCCATCATGAAAGGCCTCACCGCAGATGAAATGTTAGAACCATTGACTGGGGCATAGCCTGCAGAGCAAAGCTTTTAGCCTGTCTGGCCTGTGTATGAAGGAGTAGACTGCTCTACAATGTTCGAGCAGCATGGAGTCATTCATCAAAATCGCGGAGAGCAGAATCTTTTGTATAATCCTAAATAGCTTTAACGGCTTGACGGAACAGAGGGACTGATACTGAAAGAAGCCGAGGTCTTTAATTGATTGGTATATGACTTAAAGCCACTGGGCATTTTGTTTTTCACATCTCAAGTAATTCCATGTTAGCATTAAAGTCGGCTCAAAAATATTTTTTCTATTGTTGTTACTTCACTTGAGTGTTCAAGCTTCACTGTGCAGAATGATGCATGTGGAGGGTTTGACACTGGAAGGCTGGAAAGTTTCTCTCTGCTCACCTTAAATCTTTGGAAACCAGCCGTGATCCAGTGTTCGACTTATACAATTGTGATGTGGAAACTTGGAACCTCCAATGCAAATACACTGAAAATGCATTTCCAGACATTTTGTGTTTTGTGGTTGCCTTTTTAATTCAGTAATGTTTGCAGAGAGTAATATTTAACAAGTTAACTGCACTTGGCTGCTGTATAGGATCCAAATTATGTCATTTTAGCATTAAACATATCTGGAGGGGATCTTTGAAAATTCATGAATAAATGCTCAACAGTCAGAGTTTTAAGCAGTCCTGTCCGTTAATCTGACGGCATCCTAACGTGTTAGCTTCAGGGTCACGTTCCTGTAAAAGTTGCAACAACAATATAACTAGGTCAGACCTATTAACCTTTTTTACTTTCAACGTGACACAAGTGTGAAAAAACATGCCGTCACATTAACAGGTTTGCACACACAAGTGATGTACTGTGAGTTGTGTGAAGCCATTTTTGAAAGCTTTTCCTTATTTCAGCACCGATACTGGTCCAGAAACGTCACAGAAAGCAAATGTGCAAAATCAGCCAAAACCACCAAACACCTTTCTCATACATTTTGCACTACAATTTTGCATCTGTTACTAATAGAAATGTCCATAAAAAATAAAATTAAGAACAGGTCAGATTGATGAGAAAAAATGTTAACAGGAGCTGAAGTTTAGTTTGATGCTTCCAGCTGTTTGCAGGAGTCTTTCCTTTGAGTTTATTAAATAGCATCAGACATTAGCAGGATCCATATCAGTGTCTCCAATAGAAGAGAGCAACAACAGCCGTAACTTCATTAATTACTTATAATGATAAACTAGCCCCTGCAAGGAAACATGATAGATCAGGATTGAATGACAAGTCTTAACGTGTTGTTTTCATCATTTTAGAGGCTCAGTTTAAACACTGAAATAAATCATTTATTACGCAGCAGATTAAGGTTTAGTCTTTAGTTTATTTGTACATTATTAAGCATTGTGTGACCTGCTGGAACTTACTTACTGTCCAATTTTGCACGCGTACCGTAGCTGTCTATGTCGCTGTGGTGGGTTTGTCTGAAAAGAGCTGTAAGGAACATTGACATAAAAGTGACCTGAATGATAGAATTGTTTGAAGCCAGCAATGTTACATATCCCATGTCTGAAAAGGGCAACTATTATAGTGATAAATGTCATCAGTTATTATTTTTAATGAGTTTATTCCCTAACAACACGGCTGATCTGTTTAATCAGGATGGTGGCTGTGGCCTGATCAGATCATTGAGAGTGGTAGCACATTCATCACCTTTTGGAACCCACTTCAAACCAGTAATAACAGCTCAGACAAAAACACAAATATTTTTTAATGTGTTCATTTTAATGTGTTCCGTAACTGACAGAAAAGCTTGAGTACACATTTTGCAGGCCAAATAAAACAAAACTGCATCTGTAATGTGATGTGTTGCTGTGGGCAGCAGAATTTAAATCACACAAAGAGAAATGTATGCCTCCACTTACAGGAAGAGGACTACAAGGGAGAATAATTTTGTAGTTTTTGAGGGCGAACATGCATCTTTACCGCCTGTCAAGTGCTTGTTGGCAACGATTGGCAACGTTTTCCAGTCGCTCCAAATCACACGAGGGGATACATTCAACTGCATGACACTGAGTTCAAGATGAGGGAAGAAAAAAGAGATTTTTATATAATGATACTTAAAAAATAATTTTTTATATATATGCACATTCAAATGCATTTGGCATATAGCAGGAGAGCTGAACATTTAACTGAGGGACACGGTGTTAGGAGTGTTTTTGTGTGTCACAGCAGCTGGTATAAGATGAAGTCATTTACATAATTTCCCTCCAAAAACTATACTTTGTGCTGCAAAATCAATGTTCCACTTCTAACTAGGTCTCACCAGATGTTTCCCAGTCAAAAGTAAGTCATTTTCTTTCCATTTCAGGACCAATAACCAGCTGGTGGCCTTCCTGTCCAAATACAGAGACATGAACTTCATAAAGTCCCACGGCAGGGACAATGCTAGGTAAGATGAAGCTTTATTTTAATCAACATCCCACTCTTTTCCTTCACTCTCGTGTTTTCTCTGTCTTACTCACTCACACACACACACACACACACACACACCT
>OMNN01040975.1:11969-30767 GCA_900302755.1 Chromis chromis
CCAAACCCAATTACATGGTTTGTTAAAGGGAAATAAGGTTGATGGCAGTAAAAAGGGCTAATATTCATATAACAAGGGAGTGTGTGTGTGTGTGTGTGTGTGTGTGTGTGTGTGTGTGTGTGTATGTGTGTGTGTGTGTGAGAGAGAGAGAGGGAGAGATGGAAGAGTGGGTTTGTGCAACAATGAAAGAGATATTACATTAAAAAAAAATCTTAAAAATACTAGTGAATACTCAACTAGTCAACTAACAGCTTTAAAGGTAAAAGCCAGGTCATTTTTCTAAATTATTTTGATGAGTAAACTGAAAGAGACTCTATTAGTTATTATAGTAGGAAAATCAGTTGCTCCTATTCCTGAAGAAGTGAATGCTCCGAGTATGAAAGCAGAGCTGTTAAAAGTGAGCGGACCCTCTTTAATTATTGAATACATGTCAACAACTAAATGAAAAAGTATGTCTTATCTTAATTTGGGCTTTGATTTCCCCCTCAGGAGGAACTGGAAAGCTAGTTACTGGGGAGAGGGGCGTCTGGATTGACCTGCTTAATTTTATTATTCACATATTGTTTTGATACTGTAACATGTCAAAATGTCCTCTGTGAAAAGGACCTGTGATTGAATGTTGACACGTGCCACAGAAAACATGTGGATCAACACTATGAAAATGAAAATAGTTAAACAAGGAAATGACTGCTAACCGGTGACGCAAGCCAAATTTCAGCTATGAAACAGCAGAAAGATAAACTGAACTGAAACCATTCTTGTTAGCTTGAAAGATTGACATCATCATAGTAGAAGTTCACAAAGCACATTTGTCATTAAGAGCTCTAATGATATTTAATCTTGCAGTCGTTTTATGAGTTCCTCATTACAATCAACCAAAGATCACCTCAATTTTATGCCCCAGTGTGATTAGTGGATGATTGCTAACTGTGCATACCTCTTTCAAAGCCTATTATTTTCAGATGTTAATGCAGGCACGAGGAGATACAGTGGAAAAATCTACAAGATGTCAAGACGTCCTTGAGGTAAGATTTTTCTACTTGAAGGCACGGTGAGAAACTTTGCAATGCTACAATGAAGTGCTCACTGCTGTTTCATGGGAAGGGTGATAAGGCAAAGGACAAGGTCAAGCAGATTACAGCCTGACCAACACTACATGCCAAATAGAGCGTGAGAGCTATGAGAGCATAGAACACGCATACGTAACTAAGACACAGGGAGGATATGGTTGGCTAAGGACAAGCCAAGGACAGTTTAAAGGTGTTTCTTAAAGGGACTGGCTGTTGAGATAAAGGTCACGGAGGGCGTTGAGGCCGACACACAGATGAGCAAAATGTCCAGTGTTGTGTTTATTCTGACAGCAGTGATACGAGTGGGCCGACATACCTGCTGAAGGCTTGGAGCAGCTGCGAGACCATGGAGGACAGTTTGTGCAAACAGGCTAAGGCGTCCTGTGGTGGTGGAGGACCTCCCACTGGCTGAGCACTCTGCATGTTGTAAGGGTCAAAGCCCAGAGCTTTGAACACTTCCAAGCTGTAACGTGACAGAAAAAAATGACCTCAGGGGTCAGTGGAATGGGAGAAAACTAAATACACAAACTAATCTCCAAAGTGTTGTTTTTGTTCTGGCAAATTATTTCCGTGTAACCATTTATTGTCATTTTAATTACTGGAACAGACGCTCTCGTATAATCAGCTGGTTGTGTTTGTTCTTTTTTCTCTCAAATTTCTATACACTCTTACTGAGCTGTCCTCATTGCAGAAGACCTAGCCACCGTACTCTCTGAAGTGTCCTCTGGCAGCAGGAAACAACAATTTCTGAAATCATGTTGACATAAAGAAAAGATGCTAAAATCTAATCCTTTAAACAAATCCAAGAAAATCTGTGAAAATAGGTCAGAAACATACCATCTTAACCTGTGATCTGCAGTATCATCACAAGTGGAATCCAAACACTGCATTCATTAAAAATCCTCATCACACCCACCTCATCGGGTAAACTTTAGACCAGATGCTCTCAAACACAGCCCACACGTCCTGGTGAGAGACCTGAGCAGGTGTGGGCTGCTCTTCTTCCTCATCATCATCATCATTCATGACAACATCACAGGAAGAAGACTCTCCCTCCGCAGACAGATGCAGCTGTTACACAAATTGAAAAATAGTTCTAAAAATCCAACAGATTAAACTAAATGCTGGGTCTATTATTATAATTAAATGCAAACAGCTGTTTTGTCTGATTTTTAAAACTTAAAACAGAAGAACTTCCACCATGTGCTCTCTGAATACAGACACAATACACATGACAGAAACAAATTCAATAAACATTTCTTTAGGTGTTTTCGTGCTTCCAAACCATCATAACATACATAAAAGTCAGACAGTGCAGTCCTAGAAAAGGAGCAGACTTTTTCCTGGAGATCAGAAGCGGGAATTTGATCTTCCATTGCATTAAGTGCACTAAGGTTTAAAATGTGCTCCAGCTGACCTGAGATTGTAGCTTATTGAATATGTCGTCCATTACAGAGATGGCATTGGGAACATGGCTCGAACTTTTCCAGAAAGCTTTCACAAGCTCCTTAGCTTCTTGAAGGGCCACTGAGGTAGTGCTACAGTCCACTGCTTCACCTGACAGAACACACAGAGTCATGCAGTGTTAGCTATGCACACAGATGCACATAAAGCTAATATATACATTTAGTTGCAAGTCAACAAGTTACATCTAACTAAAACGAACGTGCTCATTTATATGTCAGACGTATAATATAATGCAATTTAAAAGCGCCAAATACTGCAGCCTCCAAAAGGAAGTTAAAACAATACTACTGTAAATCCCTTTAACAAAAAAGTAAACATTATATTATATATGTCACATGACTGTTGTAATAATACAATACAAATACAATACAAATGAAGTTATTATTATATTATTATTATTATAAGCTGCATTAATTTAAGCAAGGTGTTCCTAATAATCTGGAAA
Organism: Chromis chromis; assembly: GCA_900302755.1. Taxonomy (NCBI): domain Eukaryota; kingdom Metazoa; phylum Chordata; class Actinopteri; family Pomacentridae; genus Chromis; species Chromis chromis. Next base: position 14,952 of record OMNN01040975.1, read on the forward strand.
CTAAGTGTAAAAGCACATGCATACTACAAATAGCAAACATATGAAAGTGAGGCAAAGGGGAGTGGATGTCTATGAGCAGATTCTTTGTTTGTGCAACCTTGTGTCAAGAACTGTTATGAATATAAAGATGGAAGGCGAAGCCAGGCAGTGGGACACTCTGGCTAAAAACAAGTCAGCTTAGACCGACTATGAGCATGTGTGTGTCTCTATTTTGTTCAATGCTGTTTTCAGACTTGCAAAACCTGTGCACAATGTGCACACATCACAATAAAACATGCATTAATACATATATGAGGGAGCACCTCAACATGTTGAATGATAAACACATATTATTTTTGCTATACATTTGAAAGAATACTATTTATTTTTATGTATTCAAGTTTGCCATTACCATATCCTTCACCATAAAAGCTACATGTCTATCTTATTCTTACTCTTCTAATTCCAGCTGTAGCTCTAAAAATTATCCTTGTTACTTTGTAGATGCATTTGAAAAGTCTGTCCTCACAAGTGTAGCTACAAGTGACTACACACACATCCACAGCCTGCTTAAGGGAGACCAGAGAATCGCATGCAGTACTTTTCCACTCCTAGATTTGTTTTTAGCCTCACATACAGTTTATCCCTCCTCCTTTCCTCCACCTCCTCTTTCTTTTCCTCCACCTCCTCCTCTTCCACCTCCTCCTCCTCCTCCTCCTCGCCCTACTCACAGAGTCCTGGCACAGAGCCAGGCTGCGTGGTACCGAGAAATCCAGACTCATGCATGTGAACCAAGGATGAATAGAACAAGGGCAAAACCCCACAGTTTAATCCATTAGCATTCTTGGGTGGATTAAAAAATGACTGTGCCACTGGTGTAGCAGTCACCCCCACACAGGTGGACACAGAGCCTGAATGAGAGGCTGAGCCACACACACACATTTAGCACTGTAAGCATATAGCGAGTGGATCCAGCAATGAGATCCAGACCGAGGAGTGCTGCAGTGGGCGACTCAGCAGCTTTCTGACACACATTTGAGTCTCCCACTTTAGCAGATGACCTGATTCTGTATGTAGTTCTGTAGGGTTCTAGCGCAGTGCAGGGCAGACAACGTCATACCCCCATGGAGTGGGGGTTTTATCTGAGGGATGACTCTGAGGGATGACTCAGAGTAAAAAGAAAACACTGTTTTTCAATTAACTAATGCACCGTTTTTGGATACTGAGCAATGAGCAATGTCATTTTTTTAGACAACTTATTAATTTTCATCAGTATACCTCAGCTTCTGGATTTGACATTGTTACAATAGAAAAAATGAGTAGGCAGTATTTAAACACATAAGGGAGCTCAGTTTGGATGTTCAGCATCTCAAGGTTATCATTGTTTTTCAAAATCTATTGTTCACATTCAAAGGAAGATTCAAATCAGCTCCTAGGAAACTGGCATCAAATGTTTTCATCTGTGTGTGTGGATGATATTATTAAGCCTTCAACAATCCCAGCAACAGAGGCTATGCTAAATTAAACAATGTCAGAGGCAATGTACTGTACACACAGATGGTGCAAGTCATAGCTGCTGCAAGACACAAAGCTCAGACTGTTATCAAAAATAATGAAATAAGCACACAAGATCCAAAATAACCTTTTGTTCACAGAAGTATGTGGTCATTAGAGGGCAATACATAACCACTGCAATACATATTAACTGTATTTCTTCCACTCACATACCCACGTACCTGAGTTAAAGAAGTTGATGAGATTCAAAACAGCTTGCAGCTTACTCCGTGGGACAATGTGTCCAAAAACAGCAATCCAGTGCTTTTTTAAACAATGCAGGATATCTTTAAGAGTCCAGGGTGGCTTGCGATAAACTATCTGTTTACAGAAAGAAAAAAACCCACAATGAAACAAAGGCCTAAAATGTTAAAATAATAATAGTCATTATTCACTACAATATTTATAATATAGTTTAATATACAAACTGTACATATCACCAGTCATAGTCTGATGTAAATCTCTGTAGGCTATATAAACTATATGTACATGCCTAGACATGCATATACTGTACCTACATACCGACTGTATGTAATCCATTAAAATGTCTTTACATTATTTATTCCTGCACTATCTCTGTTCTTGTTTATATTTTACAGAAACATACTGGGCCAATAAAGCTGATCATGATTTAGAGACATTCACTAAAATACACACCGATCAGCCGCAACATTAAAACCACAGACAGGTGACATGAATGACACTGAAATCTTATTTCCTGGCCTTCATGTGGTTGTTACTCAGCATGTATCACCCACCTGAACATTTTTGCAGACCAAGCAGTATTTGCATTCATGTTTGCATTTTACATGAACATTTCTGGCTAATAAAGGTGATCTACATTTTAAAGACAGGACAGCTTCAGAGGTCCTGTTTACATGCCTTGATGGGTCAGAGCTGTTTTGACAGTAAGAGGAGGACCTACACAATATTAGGCAGGTGGTTTTAATGTTGTGGCTGGTCAGTGTACACACACATACTGTACATATTGACCTTCTCCATGTAAAGTAAAATATTAAATTATATATACAGTCTTTTTTCCAACAGTCTTTGCCCTATTTGTATTTTTGTTTATGTTTTTAGCAACATATTTAGCCAATAAAGCCAATTCTGATTTACTGGACATTAAAATCTAGTCTCAAAAATGTGTCATTGAAAGCATAAATGTTACCTCTAGCCAGAGGTCTTCGTAAACAGCCTTCATCTCCACCTCTAACACATCAGACAGCACCTCGCGTAAACAGTCCTCTAGTCCAGAAACACTTCTTCTGAGGTCCCATTTTGACTTTTCCTCATCTCTTTCACTGAGCCGCTTAATATCTGTGTCCAGATGTATATTTACATACATATGTAAGTATAGAAACACAGATACATAAAGCAGAGCATCTGCTGTCCTTTACATGAGGGCAAATATGTGTATGTATGTGTAGCATGAGAGCTAGTAAGCATATGTCAGCACACTCCACACAATATGAATTAAAGAAGCTGTTTCACAAGAAATGCACTTTTAGGATCTGTAACACTAACTCAGTGTGTGTAGGGGACGAGTTTGTGGCATTTTTATTTGTTTTTATTTTGTCAATTCTTGTTAGAACAGTTTTAGTGATAAATTAAACTGACTGCCTTTACGTGAAGGAAAAAAGAGGGAAAATAGGAAAGAGTGGGTGGACATGGTGAGAGCATGGATGGCATGTACTATTAACTGCTGCACAATGATGGAGCATGCCAAGTTACTTCCTGTTTTGCATGAAGAACACATTAATCCTTGGCTCACCTTTCTCTATGAGTCCTACAGAACAGCCTGCTTTCTCTTGACTGTGTGGCTGAGGTGGTGTGCAACTCCTGCTTAGCATTGGTGATGAGACCTGGGTGTTGATGTGAGGCAGCATGGGAGTCTGAATGTTTTGCAGGATGTCAAGGCCATGTCTGGATCTCTCCACCTTTGACTCCAAATCATTCTTGCAGAGGGCACACACCCCACTCAGGAGGGCTTTACTACACAGATTTTTATCATTGCTAGAGAGAAAAGATTGGAGGCACATTTTTAATCAGATGGCAGCGACAGCACAAAAACATTACGACAACTTGTATCACAGATATCCAGAATTATTTGACCAAATTAATGTGCAGCACTAATCCAATGCGTATGCCCTTCAGTTTAGCAAAACAATTAACAGTGTCTGGAAAAATGACAATCGTTTAAAAATAGGTCAAAAGGATAAAGAAAATTAAATAATATAATGCCACAACGAATGTGAGCCAAAAAAATTCCTGAACTAAACTCAGAATTCCTTGCTCAGCACATCTATTGTTTGCCAATAACTGCCTGTCTCTTTCTCTCATCCCAACTGGAACTATCTGGCTGGACCCACTCACAGTCACATGCATGTGCATTATTAGCAGAGGACACACACTCTGCAGCAGCAGCAGTACACTGTAGGGGGGGAGGGGGGACTCACGTGCACAGGATGAGAGCACACTCTGGATACAGATTCTGGTATTGCAGGCAGCACTGCAGCACTCTGTCATCATTATTCTCAGCATTCAGACCATCTGGGGACAAGAAGGTACAGAGAGACAGAGGTGAGGACATGAAGACAAGAGTAACTGAGAAAAACAATACAGTCCACACAAGGACAAAGAGTTATGTTTATTTAATAACACTGAAAGTACATGGTAAACAGAATTCACTATACAACAGAACACAACATGTCTTTTTGTCTTTTAGAAGCAAAAGATTCAAAAGTAAAAAACACAAGAGGATTTCGTGTCTGTTTTAAAAGAAATGATAAATGATTTTATGCTCCAAAACACTTGACTGATCAGTACAGTTAAGATTACATGAATGCAACCTGCCCTTGAGATGCAAGCAATGTGTGTTATGATGAAGATGAAAGAACAGCTTAGCGTTACTGCCACCTAGTGTCTGTGCAGTGAACAGTCAAGCTCCAAATACAGTACCTCAAGCAATGACAGGCTGTAATGCACATCTCAAACTCTATAAAATACAGAAAGCTCATTGTAATGAATGGACTACCAGAATGCTGGCTTTAATTGCAAGAATATAAATCATGCCAACGCATCTTGATATATGTTAAAAACTAATAACTAGGCTCTAAATATACCTATGTTTTACAGCTAAAAATCTGCAAGGACTGGAGTGTTTTATGAAAAGCAGAATGATTAAACCCATTGAAATAGCAGAAAAGAAACACTTTCCCCTTAAGTGCTCCATGTTTTGCCTGCACTGCAAATTGCCAAAAACCACATTGTACTTGTGGCTTCCATCCTGGTTGTAATCAATTAATTTCCTTAAATCGGCACTCACTGATGCTCCCAGCGGCCTGCTGCATAGACTGCCCCCAGAGGTGAGGTTCCCGGCTCTTCAAAGAGTTGTAGATGTATGAGATGGCAGGAGTTGCCAGGTGGGCCACAGATCCTGACCAGCCTTTTCCCCTTTTTAGGGAATCCAACTCCTGAAGCACCACCCAGGGGATCAGGACGACAGGGAAGCCCAGGGCTAGGAGAACATGAAGTGGACACAGAGCAAGTAGCGGTGATCCAATATTTCATAGCACCAATAAATTCCAAAATTGTGGCAATAGAATTTTTTACTTGGAATTTAAATTTCTGTAAACTATAATGTCCTATTGAGTAATTGTTTATACTGTAATGACCCAATGACTTATTTGCGAGATGATGCTTGTGAATGTGGTCCACAAAATTAGACTACAATCCTTCTCCTCAAGTGCGCTGACATCACTGAAACAGGATATGACATATTCTTTATGCTGCAGTTTTACTTGCAGGACAGGAAAAAATGTATTGCTCCTTTTCACGAGAGATAGAAATCTACTTTGAGTTTCAAAGAGTGAAGACATGTCATGGGAACTTCTAGCATCTAATTGATATTTGGACCAGTTGAAAGTGGATCTAATGGCACTTAATTACATGACAATGCCATGAATCATTCTACAAAAACACAGTTATAATTACTAAATCATTAATTAGTAGTCTATAAAATGTAGTATTGTATTAAATACCTCCAAGGCCTTGAAATCTGATCATCTTCACATAATCCAGGTGACTGAGGAGAATGTTGGTGTCCAGAACGAGGAGAAGGCCTTTCTGAGGGGGCTGTCTGCCTGTAAAGACACGTTTAGACTTAGTTGAATTATCTAGCAGGTAGGTTAAATGAACTCAGGAGACCCAAGAAATGTATTTAAAAACTACATTTACTAATTAGAAGATTGATCAAGAAAAACTGAAATGTAGAATTGAAATGAAGAGGATGTGATATGGCATCTCTGATTTTTCTTTATCAAGCTGCTGATTAGTAAACACAGTTTTATTTTTAATACATTCAGCGGGTCTTCTAAGTTTTCTCAACCAACATTATTCTTTAGACATAACAGGAACTTAGAGGCTCCCCATATCTCCATGGCCTTGGCTGTAGCTGATGAGGAACAACTGTTTACTTCTAAGGGGCCTGTGTGCAGCCTTTGGAAACACTGTTCTGACAGCTTATCTTGGACAAGTCTGTCGATGGAGTCAGACCGACCCTTTAGTCCACTGGCCAGAGCAGTGGTAGTAAAAGCTCCTTCAAAACCAATGAGCCAAATGTTAAGTTGCTATGTGACTAATCAGCTTTTGTTTTGTCTTTTGTTTTGTCTTGTGTCACTCTGAAGCAAAAGCAATTTCTTTCAAATTATGTATGAAGTTACAGGCAAATTACAGTCAAAGTGAGGCCATAACACTGCATGCAGCGTGGAACATGACCTATTGTGCCTCCTTGTGGTTAATTTAAACTGCATTTCATAGAGTTTATATGTAAGAGTTTATACCGTATTGATACATGAATGGAGGGTCTCAAGAAAATCTTACACTGTGTGTCTGCAGGTCCCTCTTCTGGAGAATCTATGTCCATGCAGGTGAGTTCCCCATAGCTCTGCATGATATTAACCTCCAGCCTCTTCTCAGAGCGAGCAAGATGAAGCTCTTCAACCACTTGCATCTACAGAGTAATACATAAAAGAAAAATACAAACATTCATTCATCTGCCATGTTAAGCAAACAGAAAAATACATGACACATAATTTGAATAAAGCAAAAAGCTTTCTTCTATTTTCTACTATCATAATACTAATTTATCTGAATTAAATGAGCGATGCGTTTTATTACCTGATCATGCCGTGGCTTAGTGGTGGTAGCTGGGAGCTGGTGAGACAAAGATGACCTTTCATGTTGTCCTTCAAACGTATTTGCAACATCCAAACAGCTGTGAGCTTGTTGGACAGTTTCCTGCTTAGTGCTGCTCACTGAAACCTTCTCTGAGTCAGAGAGCTTAATTCCATGTTTGACATTTGTGATTGTAGAAATTGCTTTATTATTATCAACCCTGTCATCGACTTGTCTTGGCTGAACCTTTTTTGGTATCTTAAAATCAGGAGGCACCGATGGTATGAGAGGAGGTATTTGTTTTTGAGTAGATGATGACTGAGGTGTTTTATGTGACACTGACGTGACAGTCCACGAAACGGAAGTGTCTTTCCTCAGCACCTTTGAGCGACTCTCTGAAGAAGCACGTTTGACTGAGCTGGAAGGTTTCGTTGTCAGAGAGGCAGAGGAATATTCTGCTTCTGTACACAAGCTCCTTCTGCCCTTTGACTCCTTTTCTTGAAGCCTTTGGTGCCGGTCTTTAACCAGCTCCTTTCTCCTTTGCTCTAGAGAATCGTTGGAGGAAGAGGAGGTAAGTTCCTGGGTCTTGTTATTGCTACTGTCATTTCTAGTTCTTGATGGTTCCTCAGCTATACACTTCCTCTTGTGTGCATCGTGCCTCCGCTCCTGTTCAGTAGAGACTAAACTGGAGCTCGTTGAGAGCTTTCTTAATTTGGATGGGCTCCTCTGGGAAGACTTTTCATCTAACCTGCCTTTAGACTTCTTCTCTGTTCTCTGAGGAGCTGTACGTAAATCGTTAGTGTTCAAGTGTTTTGAGGAGCCCCTTTCCACAGTCTTACTTCCCCTGATAGTTGTATCTTTCTCTGAAATATAATGTTTCGCTTTGCTGGAGCAATTTCCCCCATGGAATGGCACAGAGACACTTTTTGTTTTAGTACATTGTTCTTCCTTATTAGTGGGTTTCTGTTCTGTTGCTTGTGTGTTTGCCAATCTGTAGACAGGCTTTTTGATCTGGCGGCTGCTTTGGGAGTCATCTTTAACGGTAGAAGGAACAGATTTTTCTTTTTCTTTTGTACAGCTACATGATGAGGAACAAAAGAGAGAACAATGAGATATTATTTAAAAAATCATAACAATCAAGTGAATTATGTGCAGCTGAATAATATCAACATTAATTTGTTGTCAGCAGTCACATATGCTTTATCTAACCTCTCCTGACTCTTCACAGCTTTTTTTCTCTTATCATCTTGTTCCCTTGATACCTGAAAAAAGGAAAAAAAAATTAAAATCTCACAGTTTGTTATAACTTAAAAGTAAACCGTTGATGACAGCAAGTCATCAATGGTTTGTAAATTCTCGCTGTTCCTTGCTGCAGACATTTAGACAGTCTTAAAAAGCAGATGCATTTTAGTACAACTTTTCATGTGCATACGGAGCTTATACCTTGACAAATGGTCAAGAGGTAATGTTAGGCTAAACACTTATAGATTTGTTTTTCATTCCTCACAGCTAAGCTATTTTAAAATTCACCTTAGTACACTAAAGGATTCCAACTCTCATTTTACAGATCGCTTATCTTCCTTTCTTTCTCCAAAAGGCAGAGTTTTCTGTTTTATGTGTGTGACTGAATAGATAAGGGCTTCTCAAAGGAAGGGAGAACATCTTAGTTTACAATAGTTTCAGTACATCGATGGCCAAACTAACCTGAAATCTGACCCTGCGCACACTCAAGAGAAAATGAAAAACAAACCACTCTTCAAATTTGTATATAAAATGGGAATGGTATTGGTATTTAATTGCTAGACTAACCAAAAACTGGATTTCTTGTCTGGTTATTTTATCCATCTAGCTCTTCAGGTATGTTTAAAGCAACTTTATAATATCACAGTATCTCAGCATCACGATATGATCTAAATACTCTCCTTACCTTCTCTTCTTCTTCACCTGAGGATGAAGACTTCTTGCGCTTTCTCTTTTTTGACTTTTTAGACATTTTCCTGTTAAGGTAAGTTTGAAAAGTGGACAAGGTCTTCAGTAATTATGCAGACTCTTTACAGGAAAAATCTAGCTTGATTTCAACAGCACACCACTTTGTTTAGCTCTTAAGACGAATATGTTTAAACTCTGTGCCAGTCATGCCGAGCTAACACACAATTAAACTTATCTAAATAAAGAAATAAACATGTAAAAATCCTTTAATATAAATGATTTAAATGATGAAATGCCTTCTCTACGAGGCTGTCTTGTTCGTTGTGCGTCATGTGATAATGGTCAGTTCAATAGTGCAAACCACAGGTGAACCTTTTAAGGCTAACACACACACTGGACTGTAATGACAAACATAACTACATATAGAAATTAGCGGAATCCACATTTAACTCATTATTTAGGTATCACAACACGGATATGAAGTGTTCAATTGACTGTCAAACTCAAAACACACGACACAAGTTAAGTCTTACCGTTAGCTCATTTAAGCTAGCTCATGACAACAAACTACAAAACCGCGGCCATACAGGATAACTCTCCTCTTTGTGGTATGAAAAGTCCACGTATAATAATTCAGTGAAATAAAGTAGGTCAAACAGCAATGTATGTTCAGCTCCCAGGTAAGTGAATTACCTTAATGCCGACTATTTTCCAAAACATCCGCTGCTTTTCCTGTTTTTCTTCTTCTACTGTGTCTGTTTTATTTCCGGCGCTGTGTTTCCGCCCCACGCGCACTGGAGCTCTGCGTTACGTTCATACTTCTGATGAATAAATACTGGATTCTTATAAAAGATACAGACAGCGTGACAGCGTTTAAGTTTTCTAAAGAGTGAGACTAATGCAGGCATGTGCAGTGAACAGTTCAAGGTCAGTGGGAGTGAGGAGGATCAGTGTTTTATCTGGACCTCGGTACAAAACATTCACTAAGAATCCACTGTGTACTGTATGAGCCAACCTTCCCACACAACTCCAAGGTTACAGCATGTTTTCAGGCCACGCAGATGTTAAGTTAGTCAGTTTTGTATTCACAAAACAGTCTTTCTACCTTTACTGCAATACAACTGAAAGGCAAAAGTAGTATTTTAGGTGAAAGAAACCTTTAAAACTACAAGTATTTGGACAGAAAGAAGTATCTGTGGTGGAATACACTTTTAAATCTATAAGTCATTAATTAGAAAGTACTATTAGGATGGAATAAATCCTTAAAAAATATAAGTACTTGGACAGAAAGTAGTATTTTGGGTGAAATTAACCATTAAATCCATAAGTTGTTTGTTAGAAAGTACTATTTGGGTGGAATAAAACTTTAAAACTTGGACAGAAAGTAGTATCTGGGGTAATATAAACTTTAAAAAAATATAAGTACTTAGCCAGGAAGTAGAATGTTGGATGGAATATAAATACAAGTATTTGGTCAGAAAGTAGAATTTTAGAGTCGTATTTGGGGTGGAATTAACATTTTGTGCTTAGACAGAAAGTAGTATTTATGGGGGAATAAACCTTTAAAAATAGTACTTCATCAGAAAGTAGCATTTTGGGTGGAATTAACCATTAAATCCATAAGTTATTTGTTAGAAAGTACTATTTGGGTGGAATAAAACTTTAAAACTTGAAGTGCTTAGACAGAAAGTAGTGTATGGGGTGGAATTAACATTTAAAAATATAAGTACTTGGTCAGAAAGTAGCATTTTGGGTGATAAAAACCTTTAAAACCATAAGTTGTTTGTTAGAAAGTACTATTTGGGTGGAATAAAACTTTAAAACTATTAGTACTTGGACAGAAAGTAGTATCTGGGGTAAAATAAACTTTAAAAAATATAAGTACTTAGTCAGTAAGTAGAATGTTGGATTGAATATTAATACAAGTACTTTGTCAGAAAGTAGTATTTTGGGTGATAAAAACCCTTAAATACATAAGTTGTTTGTTATAAAGTATTATTTGGGTGAAATAAACCTTTAAAAATGTAAGTAAAGTAATTAAACAAGACTGCATATCTGAGGAAGAATTGAGAGACTACAGTGGTGAAGTCAATGATAAATTTAGGTGTTATGGAAACCCCTTGTTATTTACTGTGCACTAGAGAATTTCAAAATTCCAGTGCATATTGGGTTTGTTCTACTTTTGACCACCCTTAAAAGGGCCATGGCATGCAAAATCCAGTTCTGTCCACAGTGTTCCTAGAGAGCAAATGGCAATCTGTGGGCTGAAAAATGAAGCCAACATCAAAGTGCCAAAAACTGCAGTTCCTCAAATGGCCACTTGGGTTGACTCCAAAAGTGAGTCAGCGATTCTTGACGTTAAAATGCCCAACTTTCCAGCAGAAATAATATGTTTATATTCCATTCACTGTTTGTATGCAGATCATCTTTCTTCTTTAATGTTTATAACATATAATGTATATGATCTGAAAATGGAAGGTGCTATACATATAAACTTTTCTTGACTTTAAATTTACACATTTAAAATCAGATCCTTTAGTTGTGTTACTATACAATCTTGTATCATACTTCATTGTGCACAAGTGTTGTTATGGCATGAAGTTAAGCAAATTGAGTTAACCTGAGGAGAAAAGTGTGAAGTGACTAAATCACATGCATTCTAATGAAAGTATAGTAAGGATGTGATTTTAGACAAATAATAATGGCCACCATCATTAACCTAAAAGTTAACACTTGAAATACAATTGTCACTGACTGTACAGGTTTCATCTGAGTCATTTATACAGTATGGTCCTTTGTGAAACTGCAGTTGCTGTTATGTGCCACATAGAGACACTGTAGCTCCATTCAGAAACATCCTGTCCGCTGGTCTTACGCTGACTGTACACTGGAATAGTGAAAGGTAAGTCTACTATCTTCCCCAGTTATACATTTGAAGTATTGTTATATTTAATTAAGTATCTCCATGTTATGATACTTCATACTTCATACTTCTACTGTATTACTTTTCTCTTTATTACTTTCATTTGGCAGCAATTGTTTCTTGTTACTTTGAAGATTAAGACTTTACACATAAAAAAAATCAGATCAATTTCACAAAACTGTATATCAGCTACTCATAACTGTCTCCATCCTAACCAGAAGACACATTAAAATACTGCTTTCCCAGAAATGCAGCATGAATAATAATCAATTATATAATACTATAGGGGGCATTCTGACACTTACTATTTTATGTGAAGTCTCCCTCCACTTAAAAATGTGGTTTTGTCTCTGTTACTTCTCTTGAATTTTTGAGCTTCACTGCGAAATTGATGTATGTTCAGAGCTTGGCGCTGACAGGCTCTTTTCAGATTGTTCTTCTGAGAGTGGAAAGTATTTTTGAGCTCACCTAAAATCAGAGTTACATACCTGTGAGCGAGATTCGTGGCATCAACTAAGTTTAGAAGTCAATCCAGGTCAAATAGAAGATGTGCAGTGTGATGATGTGGTGAACGGTGTGATGTGGAAACTTGAAACCTGCTTTTCACAAACAATAAAAATGGACTGTTAGTGAGTAGATAATGGAGATAATAGACATATTTTCCAGTAGTTTAACTATGGATATGAAAAGTATTTGTGTATTTGTAGATACTAGTTTGATTAATCAGGGTTTTGGGGTTGATGTCTTTTTTTTTTTTTTTGTCTGCATTTTTTCTCATCGTTTAACACCACAAAAGGGGTGTCAATTGATGCATATTTTAGTCTTGCAGCCAAGTACTTTAATACTTAGTGCGTGTGCGTGACCATCACCGGCCCTCTCTGGAAGCTAAACTGACATTCTTTATTAGATTTCCCTATTATGAGCCAGGGAGGGCAGTGCTGCACCGCAGTGATCTGAGGGGGAAACAAAGGCTAGACAGGACGAGACAAGACGAACAGGGGAGGGAATAGGCAGGCAGTGCTATTAGAATTGAAGTGCGTGTGCATGGTGAACTGAAGAGTGCTGTGTTATTTCCAACCACCAACTCCACATCTAAAAAAAAATTTAAATTTAAATTTAAATTTAAATTTAAAAAAAGACTAAAACAGAGAATCAGACCCAAAAAGAGACGGTATTGAACGCCATATTTGTGGATGTCCTGAAAGTATAGAGTAGGCCGCCCGAGGATAGAGGTGAAAAGAGGGCATGAGTTTAGTGTAGAGTCTCTGGGGACAGACTCAGCACATTCTGGAGGGTCCCAACTTTTCTCGACAATGGGACTCAACAGGAGCTGGTAAGCCCTGATCAACATGCAAGTGTGGTGGACCCCAAAGCCCAGAGCAGCCATCACAGCACAGCAGGGCCAGGTCCTCTTTCATTAATCATGGGTCATTCCACCTCAATTCACAGAATGCCCCACGCCTGACCATATTCAATTTGACAGATTTTTGTCTCTGACTGGCACCATACTCTACATTTTTAAAGCTCCTATTGGTGCCAATCACAGGGGGAAAAGCTATTGGTGGAATATTGAAATAAGAAAAAACATTGACATTTTTTGACCAAATTTGCACCATCATAAAACTGTTTTGTATTATTATATCACAGTAGGGTTGTACCATTAAAGACCACATGTACATATCAATGAGCCTACAAAATGTCAGGACTCCAGTTATAATATTTCTCGAGTTATGGCCCTTCAAACATTGCTCCACAGACTGGCCTGAAGAAAACAATGCAAAAAATCAACATGACCCCACCCCTCTTTAAGAGAACTCAAAAACTAATGTTACCTGTGACCGAAGATTGTTTTACTTAATAATACGTATGCACAGAAAAAAAAACACAGATGAATATAAGATGCTCAGGCATGAACTTTTTTTTTTAATTTGGTGAATTGAGGTGGAATGACCCTCATGTTTTGAGCCCTCAGATTCATCTGCTGTTCCTGTATATAAAACTTTATATAAAGAAGTTACAACAGTAACATGCTGCGGACACACTGATGCTTCACTATTCATATTCTAATGTCATATATAATAATATATCAGTCTTAGGGACCAAGTTGTTGTTTTTACTTTAATATCTCAACTGCATTTTGTTGCGTTTACTATTACTTAAGCATGATTCTTCCTGCAGGATTTTCACATGCAATAGATTATTTTTTCTTCCACCACTGATGAGAGTGAATTGTCATATAACCATATAACTACCCCTATAATCTATTACTGTAATGATGGAAAGCTGTTGTTTTTCTTCCTCTCAGGCTTCCTCATATACTTTGGTTATGGCATGTGGCACAGCGAGGAGCGTCAGCGCCATTGTCCCGCTGCTCCGAGAAACAACCAGGACAACGTGAAGGCTGGAATAGACGCAGACGGGAAGGACCAGGAGCGTTTCATCTGCCCGGAGAAGACCAGCCAGTTTTAAAGTTTAGCAGCTCATCCACAGACTCTGTGAGGCGACAGATGCATAAAAGCAGGCAGCAGCTCTGCCTTGATGCACCTGTACATACAGCTTCATCAGTCCTGCAAAAGGCAGCGTCAGTATTCTGTATGAGCGGCCACATGATGAGGAGCCGCTCTGTCACTGTGATGGGACCAAATCCTACAGGTCTCGTTGTGCTTTATGGACAGCATGAAGGCAGAATGGAAGGGACAGGTAACACACTGGAGAGTGATGTTCATTTCCTTTTACAGTCGATGCAAGGCTGCAGCTTTTCTCTTTCTTTATGGACTTTGTTTTTTTTAGAGCACATTTTGTCTCATCAGTTCATTTCAAGCAGGTTTGTACATGTGGGTTTTTAAATCTGTGCTAGATTGTGACACAGTGATGTTTAGTTTAAGGTGCTAGAGAAGGACCAACAGTAAAGATGTGTCATCTGTTAAATATCTGTCAGAGCTTTTTGGTTTCATATGCACACACATGAAATGTTAGACTTTTAGTCCAGTGTATAATATGTCAAATATCCCTGTAGGCACTTATCATGTCATGACTCGACTCGATTGTCCTGAAAGTAGGCCAAGTGTAGGTGGAAACTCTCCGCCTGGTGTAGCTGTGATGTAAGAAATCATGTAAATCTTCACTGTAGCTGTTGTTGTGATCTTATTTAGCACAGGTTTTTATTTTTGCTTGAGTTTCTTTTGAATATTACCTGTTATAATATGAAGATCATTTGACGCCGAACTCGACCCAAAAAGTATATGTGGTTCGTTTTTCACTCTACCAAACTATGACACATTATATTTTCCTGTTTGTCTGGGTTTTTTTTTTTTTTGCGATATTGATACACTTGTAGACATGTTTTAAGTATAAACTTCATGAACTTATTCTCACTTGACCTAACAAGAAGCACAATGATTACATTTAAGTATTATATAGAACAGGTCTGTCTTGCTATACGTTTTCTGGACTTTCTTCATAACTGGTTTGGCAAACATTCTTTGTGTTCTTTCCTCTGGGCTTTAAGGGGCCACTGGTGTTTTTCCTCAATGATCTTTAGCTTATAGTAGAAACTTGTTTTGTGTCTCACCTCCACTGCCAGTGTTTTACACCATCTAATGTGAAGAAATGTTTAAAGAGGTCGTTGGTAACCTCAGGCGGATTGATGTGTTCAGTGGTCTCGATAATTGTGGAACAATTTCAGAAGCTAGTTTCAGCAGGAGAAAGGAAGTGATTCTGCTCGACAGAACAGAGTCTTCCAGTGAGGTTACAGGATGATACTGTAGAAGGAACCATGTTGTCATGTCACTCTTTACCAACTGCACAAATACATACAATGAAATAAAATGTATTTTCCAGTAATGGAGTCTGAGATGTTTCTTTTCTGTTGGTTTGTCTCATAGTTGGAAGAAAATCTCAGAAGACTACTAAACAGATTTCAAGTTTAGCATAAAAGTAGACCATGAAGTGGGGAGAAACTCACTGGATTATTAATGTTGATGTCGCCACCATGTGGCCACTGAGAATGAACTTTATATTTTCTCTCTTAACCTCTTAACAGTGAGATAGAATTGATTTTCTTGTGTTGTGTTTTTGTATTCCTTTCCTTGTACTTTTATTCTACAACCATTCAAACATTTTTTGTAGACGAGGCCTGTTTTAAAATTTTCACAACTCATCTCAAAGCAAATCAAACACTGAGACATTTTTAAGACCCGTAATGATTTTTAAGGAGGGAAAAAAATATTTATACATTAGGTGTTATATTTATC
>OMNN01040978.1:0-10243 GCA_900302755.1 Chromis chromis
ACAGTCCAAGCACACTCTCATTCACACCTACGGACAATTTAGAATCACCAGTTAACCTCAGCATGTTTTTGGACTGTGGGAGGAAGCTGGAGAACCTGGTGAAAACCCACGCTGCACAGGGAGAACATGCAAACTCCACACAAAGATCCCAGGCGTCCTAACCGGGACGCAAACCGGGGATCTGCTAGCTGTGAGGCGACGGTGCTAACCACTGAGCCACCGTGCATAATAGACTAATCAAAGTAAAAACACCATGTTGGAATACACAGTAATTCTCCTTTAACTGAGTGTCTGACCACACACACCTCAGAGGGAGTCCATGAGTCCAGCTGAGGGTCGAGCACCACATCACAGCAGAAGGCCCCTGAAGTGACTGCAGAGAAACACATGAAATAGAATCAGATAAGCAGCACGCATCTGAACCTCAGACCATGAATCAGAAGCAGACGTAAGGAGGCGCTCCTCTTACCTGCCACTTCTGGTGTGCTGAGCAGCTCCACAGTATAGTCATCCTTGAACGCAGTTTCTATCACCTGACCCAGCAGGGCAGCACAGGAACGCCAGTAGGCCTGAGAGGAAGACATGAGGATACGGTTAATGTCCAAGCATAAAGACAATAAAGTTTAAAATCTAATCTTTAAATACAAATACCCTTTACAGAATGTCATTTTATGGTGCCTCTTTTCTGGCCTTATAGCATTGTTACTCTACCCAAAGATGACAGGACATGTACTGTATATTTCTCACTTTTATGTAAAACTAGATTATTTTTCCAAGATTTTCAAAGCACTTTATTGTTGTTTTGAGATCAGAAGAGTTGTTGCAACCTAAAGAAACAACCCTACACTGAACTAAATAGGTGTAAGGACTTATTCCCTCCAATATTCACCTTCTTCTGAGTATTTATTAAATCCCCTGACCTTTCAAAATTCAGTAAATAAAAGCAGAGAAACAATCTGACATCCTATTACATTAAATAACATCTTCTGTTGTCAAAGTACCTGATTGACAGGTGTTGGGTCGTTGTCTTTAAATGTGAGCAGAGTGAGGGAGCAGGAGTGGGTGAGGGGCTGGTGGAGAGGCCACGGTTCTCCATCCACCAGGGCCAGAGCCGAGTTCTTCACATGATGCTCTGTCAGATCTGAGGGAAACAGAGTTCATCCTCGTGTGAATCAAGTAATATTTAGTTGTTAATCATATAACAACACATTATTAATAAATGAAAATGAAGCAGAGGTTTATACTTTCTTATTGGGAATTGCTTCATTTAAGGACATTTTAAAATGCGACTGTTAAATACCACTTACGTCTGGCACAGCTCAGAGGAGTGGACATCCCTCTGTTCATGACGAGCAGCGTGCCATCCAGTCCCGGGCCGTGCATGGACACTTCTATCTTCTCGATGCGAGGGTACAGAGCTCTCTGCCTGGCCTGCTCTCTGGAGAAAATGGCGTTGCGCTGGCTGCGTACCTCGGCGGGTGATGGACGCAAAGATGCTGCGGCGGAAGCAAAGCCTGTGGATGAGAGAGGATGGATGTAAACAGAAAGGAGGTACTCAAGGGAGAACATGAGGACGTAATGGGATAGAGGATTCTCTAAACTTTACTCTCTAAACACCTGAAACTTATCTGAGCATCTCCAACGTCCAGATCTGTACACAAAATTCAATTTATTAAGAGAAAGGGAAAAGCTTGACTTTGTGTCTTTTACTTTGAATTCCATGCCAGCTTATACCCCTTTATCACTTGCTGACAGAAATAACCATATGCAAAATAAGTTAAGTGCATTTATACTAACTTTGTATATACTGTCACACATTCTAAAGTCATGCAGGTTGTCAAATTGAAGACGAGGCTTTAAAATCTTTATTCAGAACAAATAATAGGTACTCCAAATAACAGAGATGGAAAATGGAGTCGGGCTTATGGAGCCGCTTGCTGGTTGATGCATTCATGGCGTCAAAGTCTATTAACTTATACTTGAGACTAAAAACCGAATTAAAATAACGAAAAACAATCGACAACTATTTATTTGACTTCTGTATTACCTGTTTCATGTCAAAGCTGGACGACCAACGTTTTTTCTCGGCAGACATTTTAACGTGCAACAGGAGGAACCGCACAGGTGTGTTTAATTACATTAATCAAGGCTGCAGCAGGTGATGCTAATTAGCGTATATTAGCTTGCTGGAAAATGATACTGGGACGCTAAATGTAAAAGAAAACGTATGTTATGAATTACATTTGTGTTTTCCCTGCTATGTCAAGTAAAGCATTTTCTGAAATAAAGGTCTATTTACGCAGCTTACAAAGCTAACGGTTACAAGCTACCATTACAACCTAGTTAGCTCACATGCTAAGGCTACACGCTAACAAACGGGTACTTACGCCGCTGGAAGACTTGACACACGCTCCTGGTCGCCATTGTGACGAATATTTCACCAGCTACATAAAAATTACATAAAATAAATACAGAAGGGCAAACAGAGAAATGTTTGTTACAAACGCCTGTGTTTGAAGGACGCCATGCCTGTTTCGTGTGCGACGCTTATTCAGGTCCGGGGAGGAACCTATGTGAGAAGCCGGAAGTTCCGAGTGACCTACAGGACGAACTGCTGTTCTGGTTTATGACAGCAAGTGTCGCTGTTGGTAGTATTTTAAATAAGGGTTGTGAAAAGAAAGTGCTGCAATAATTACTCTAGATTTTGGAGAGAGAGAGAGAGAGAGAGAGAGAGAGAGAGAGAGAGAGAGAGGGAGAGTGGGAGAGAGACAAGAACAAAGATATATATCAGAGCCATTATCATTAAAATAATTCCTAACATGCCAATAGGCTGCTTTAGAACTTCAGTAAAATTCAACTGGATGTCTATTTTTGATTCTTGAAGATGTTTACCTCTCATCCAAGAGGCTTCTTGTTTGTCAGATGGGGACTCCTTGATATATATTATCATCCTGAAATCGCACAGCTAGAGGCCCGATAACAACTCAAGACTCACATGGTATAAATATTTGTGAAACTGCCCTATTAGTGATGACTCAAGATGTTAATGGTGGTGAAACTTTCTGGGGTGAGATCTCAAGACTGCATTATAAATAGCTGGTAAGTGGTGTTGCAGACCTCTTCCTGTTTATAGATGTCTGTTTATCGGTCTTCTCTGACCAGATGATGAACACTGCTGTCCTCAAATGAGTGGGATCTCTTCTCGGAAAGTTTCAGCACCATTAACATCTTGAGTCATCGCTCATCCTGCAGTTTCACAACCATTCACACCTCAAAGCATGTGAGTCTTGGGTGGTTAATGGACCATTAGTCATGTAATTTCAGGATAATAATACATATCTGGGACTCCCTATCAGTCAATTAGAACTGAAGACGCCTCTTAGATGATAGATTTTTTTAGATGAAAATGGCTCTGATACAATTTTTTGTTTTTCTCTCTCTCTCTCTACAAAATACTTTTCAAAATCCTCACTGAAGCTACAACCAATAGTGAAACCTGTTGTCATAAACCAGAACCATCCCTAAACAGAAGAGAGGGTCTGTCACACCACTTACCAGGTACTTACAATGCAGTCTTGAGATCTCACCCCAGAAAGTTAAGATAAAACTGTATAAATTCCTCAGGAAATACTTTCCTCACTACCGTTTGAGGGCTTTGAGGGCATACAAGTCTTGGGTCATTAACCATAAAATTAACCACATGATTTCCGGATGATAATATACATCTGAAACATCTTCAAGAATCAAAAAGAGATGTGAAGTTGCCTTTTATTGAAGCTCATTGGATTACCATGACCTGGATGGCTGAGAATCACAAAGATAACATAATGAGTTATATATCTGTCTAATACTTTGATATTCCTACAAGCACTTTAACTAAAGTTTAGTTATTTGTGGTGCTCACAATTTAAATCGTCTCAGTGTCTTTCATAAGTCTTGAAAGACTGCTGCACCTATGCTAATTGGATGAAATCCAAAGTTATGATCTTGGATCTGAAGTCTCACATGTCCCCAATTTCATCCTCTAATGGACTCTAATGGCACTGAGAATTTGACAAATGCTTGTTGGATTTTTCAGGTCCAGAATCAGCAGTTAAGTGTTGGCACTAATGGCAGCGGCAGGAGCAGGAGGACGCAGCCACGGGACCAAAACATCATAAATCAACTTGACGCTGGCCAAGATAGCACCGAATTACTGCTAAAAAAGCAAAGCTGAAAGGGCTACTTTCACAGTGAGTGCAGATCTCATGACCTTTGGAGGTTAAAGTAAAATAAGAGAGGCGACTTCAAAGATGCTAATGACATTAGAAGCAGATGAAAGGGTTCATTTTCCATTAAATTTGCACAAAATGATTAGTCGACAATAAATATACACGACACAGTTGTGCATAAAGATTTATTTTTTGTTGAAAATAAGTGTTCCTGACATTGAACCACTAACATATCTGATGTGACTTAAGGTAGATGAACTACACACTGACACTGATGTTCACTTCATACAATGTAACAAGGCATTTGTATCGTCTGTAAGGTGTAAAGACAAGTGTCCGTACATTTGAATGACTGACTGATTGATTGATCAGTTGATTTATCGACACTGTCTCTTTGGGTGAGATTGATTGTACTCAATGTCAGTGTGACAGCACAACTTCATGCACACATCATCCACAGTAACATTTGGGATCTTCAGCATGAATTTCCCCAAAGGTGCGATTTTCCTTTTTAGACATTCGTTCATTTTATTCATTCATTCATAGTTAGGCGGGCCTGCTGTAAAATGAACCTCCGGTATGACTCCTTTCACAGTGGTGTTACTTATCTGTTCTCGGTGATCGGCCTGTCAAAAAAGTCCCAAAAGTGCAAAAAGAAAAACACAAGCGGAAGAAAACGGGACTGATAAAACTGCTGAGCACACTGCCATCCCTGCTTGGACCTATGGCTGCTTTCCCAAAAGCATTTAGCACTATGATCCTCTTTGTTGATGGCTTTTAGGATGGTTTTGGCACCGTGCTGCCTTTGGGAAAACCCCGGAAATTCACTCCTGAATAATCAGCAGGGGCCGTGATGGACGTGGGAGGTCGAGTGTTGTTGTTTTTGTTCCTTCAAGGGAAAATCCACCCTGTGTCTGAGAAGAAGTGCTGATATTTAATTCCCCCTTTAACCTGCTTTGTTGACTTCTGCTTCATTGTCCTACATTTCCCAGAATGCCTTGTGATCAGGCCTCAGCTATTAGATTCAGAAAGCAGGTAGAAATGCTGATTGCAAGAGTGGATTTTTCCTTTAAACCCCTCCATCTTCAAACATGAATACATTTGCACTGTAATTTCTGCTCCCCTCCCATCCATCGGCCCTCCGTCAGGCTGATCGGCTGCTACTGTATGCTACAGGCGGGGCAGCAGGTCTCTCTCCGGTCCGGCAGAGGGCAGAAGTCCATCTGCCTGACGATCTCGGCGAACAGCTCGTCCACCATGGTCTTGCTTTTAGCTGACGTCTCCATGAAGGGGCAGCCCCAGTCCTCAGCCAGCGCCTGGCCCTCGCTGGGGGACACCTCCCTCTCCTCCTCCAGGTCCACCTTGTTGCCCACCAGCACCACCGGCACCTGCTGGTACCTGCAAATAAGAGAGAGACCACAGAAGCCATGTGAAATTTGCTGCCTTCTCCCCTGCTGGGTGTGTTTTGTTACAAGCTGAGACTACAGGAACTTCCTGGTACCTAAGGGAGAAAGAGGGAGGGAGTAAACTCAGGCGACAGCGCGTGTGTGCATTGTTGGCCTACATACTGTATTTGTTAGATGCTGAAACAATAAGGGTTTTGAACAATGCACAATGGAGAGACAGGATTCGGTTCCAGCTTCCCGGGAGGCTCGCATCACTCCCTGGGTGTGTAGATCCCATTAGCAAACTGTCATCACAAAAAAAAAGGCTCTTCAGAACATGTGATGCTCTATTTATTCCTGGATGCATTATATATGCATTTGCATGGCATGCAAAGCTGTACATTTAATGGCTTCCAATTCTTGTTTGAAATCGTTAGCTCTCCACTTTGCATCATTTCCATCATGCACTAAGCATGTCTTCAAGGATCAAAAGCTTTCTTCCACAGCGTGTGGTGGCTGACGAACCCAGTCCTCTTCCCTCTGAGCCATCAATACAAGGAAACCAGGCTGGGGAGAGTAATGGAATAAGTTATTGAATAATTGAATAAAGCTAATGTGCTGCTCTCACATGGGGAGACGTGAACATTGGCCTCGTACCTTGGATACAACTGGTTTCGACTTCATATTGAGCTTTGGCTGTTTGTTGTCTGTTCCTAAACTCCACAGTGTAGCATCTGACATAGAGGGTCCCAAAATATGACAAAATATCAAGAAGATAACGTCAGGTGACTTTAGGTTAACATGGACAGAAAGATAGATAGACATTCCCTCATGTGGTGTGTTTCCTGATGGTGGAGAGTGGTGCTGCCTTCAAATTAAGAAAAGTGCCTATAATCAATATTTTATATCAACAATAGTGGATTCTAAGTGAAGGGTGTTGCTTGTAGTGAAGCACAGAGATGCTTCACAAGATTCTGCAGTTCCACTCAGCTTTAAAGCATCTTTTCAGCTCATTGTTTTGGCAACTTCATAGTTTTGGATCACTCTCATTTAGCAGCCTGTTCCACTCAGTAGGTGGTGGAGGCCAAAACAGAGCTAAAAGGAGAGTGTAATATTGGCTTACATTCATCAGCCTGAAGCACAACTTAACATGAATACTAATGTTGCTACATAACTGTTGACTGTGCAAATATACAACTGTTTGCTATACGCTAGCCATAACAGCATAGAGATTGGTATATAGACTGTATATAAAACATGTACCTATGACATCAATCATTGCTTTGTGGACAGCTTTTTGAAACCTCTAGTTTGGTCTGTAGTTGTTGACACCAGACATGGATCTGAACCCTAGGACACTATGAACATGTATACAGTAGTGACTTGTCAAGCCAGTGTTATGTTGCAAATATGCGAGGGTTCGTATGATGTAATTTTCATCGTCTTCCCTGCGTGCAAATGTACACATGCAGCCAGAGATTTGCAACTATGCTACAAGAGCATTAGTGCTCAAGAGTAGTGTGCATGCACAGAATCCATGGATACAATCTACTGTGGATGAGCTGACTCCAAGCAGACTAGAAGGTAGCATAACAACAACATCCACAAGGGAGTATAATCAAATAATCATAAGGTAGTCTTGCCTTTATTGTCTATTTCATCCTAAATGGGACCATAATTTACAAAATTAGCATCATGCCGTATTAAAGGAGACTTGAAACTAGCAATTGAGGCCATAAACTCATTAGAAAAATGTTTAATGAGGTAATAAATCAAGTGAGAAGTAGGGTCATTTTCTCATAGACATCTATACAATTGGAGTTCTTTTCACAACCAGAGGAGTCGCCTCCTGCTGGACATTAAAAAGAATGCAGGTTTAGGTTATTTCTGCACTGGTTTCTGGACACAAAATCCACTTATACATGCATACATACATATATACTTATGATGTATATAAATACATCAGTTCACAGCTTGTTTCCTCTTCCTGCAAGTGGCCAAAAAAAAAAAAGCAGCTACAATGCTACAACATACGATGCTATCTTGACTCATTTTGCCACAGTTGTGTCCCAAACTATTCGTACACTACGGTTGCTACACTTTACAGTCAGGTACATATATATTACGCTATAGTAAAGTCAGATCCTCCTTTATTCGAATACAAGATATTTTATTTCAGTTAGATGCCCTTCATGTTTTCTCTGATTAAATAACTGCAGAATGTCAATTACACTGGGTATATATTCTCACAACAGGTAATGGCACGGACCACCTAATAGCCTCGAGCATCAGTCATTCCTAAGTGCTTTCCAAGCCCGGCTTATTGATCCGCTGGCGCTATTGAGAAATAGGCTCTTATCTACAAATTGGTGGCCTGCTGCCACACCGCTCAGCTGGGAGAAGAGCTGAGGCGTGGAAAAGAGCTGGCAAACGTCTCACTGAGCTAAAGAGGGCCGGGGAGCTGGAGGAAATAAGTGCAGGCAGCAGGGTGGAGGAATGAGCAGTGGACACTTATGGACTGTTTAATTATCCTTGAGCCAGACAGCGATGCCCTACAACTTTGGAGGGTGCTGTTGAGCAGCTGAGCTTGACCTCTGACCCCCACCCATCCATCTCCACACTAGAGGAATTCACAAGAGAGTAAAAGCTTCTCGAAAAATGCAAATGGTTATAAATAATGTCAGCAATTGACTGTCAAGTAGCGAAAACTCACCCACAAAGCCTCAAATGCCAAAGCCTTCCCTGCAGCTTGACATTTTCCCCTCGCAGCAACACACACACATGCAAGCAGCAGCTGACCTCAGCAGGACAAGCATCTCACATGGGCTTGTGTGTTTGGAAAGCCGGAGTCTAGAGGGTGTGAAGTGTGAACAAGGAGAGCACCACGAAGACAAATGCAATCTGACAGCCTTGCAGGAGAAACTCTATATATAACTACAAAGACACAGGGAGAGCCAGCTTCTCCAGGGTGGGGAGTTTGTATAGAGTGTGTTTGTTGCAGCATCAAACTGCTGCTCCCTCCACAGCAGATGAGGGGGAACTAAAACTGCTTATCGCAGCACGTGGAAAACTTGTCCCACAGGGATCTGTAGGCTGATATCATGTATTATTAAATATACTGTATGTCAATCAGTGTTTGGGGCTACATATTAGAGAATGTGTTGCCCAATATCTCTATCTACTGTATAACTGTACTCTAACTGCATAACGCTGCTCTATTTTCACATGGTGCAACTTGACTTGAGTGTATATATATACTTTATTTCACTGTAACTATTACTACTATAAGACATGTATTGCACTTTTAATTCCACTATATCAATTTTGTAGGTATAGTTACTTCAAATATTAAAAAGTAGCAAAAGACTAACAAAAAATTCCATCATGAGCTCATCAAATATGATGCCTTGTTGTTTATTAAACTACCAACAGTACATAAAATAGATCAAATTAGCTTCACCTCAACCAGCTCCAACATTAAAACACTGTTAATACAAAACGGATACACTTTTGTATAACTGGTGCTTTTATTTTGAAATTTTAAAGCTGCACAAGTCAAATGTTTTAGGCAACAAGTGGGAAAATGTAGCTTTAAAAAGTGGCTGTTTAGTCTTTTTCAGTTTGTTGTTTTGATTTTATGATGTGAAACTTTATTGTTCTGGTTGTAGCATCCACTGTATTGATTTTGTGGGTCTAGATTCGCTCAAGATTAAGAACATTATATTTTTTGGATGGAAACAAATGCTATGGCACCATTACTATGCATTTCATAGATGTGTAATTTGTTAAGTGTTTGCTAAAAACAACAACTTTAATTTCATAACTGATACCTTAAGTCAGGATCTTTGTTTCCTTCTTAAGTAGCTTATATGACAACTTCATCCACCAGTGATTAAAGGTGTAATTATGCATAACCTTCTGCATGACATCACATTTTTAATACAACTTATGTATCACAAAAATTCCAATAATCATGATAATGAATGAACTATTATAGTTTTTAAGGTACTGTTACCAACATTCTGTTCTCCTGGAGGTGTTTGTACTCATATAAAGCAGGAGAAAACAACAAACACTGCTAACTAGTTCCTGGTGCTGCACAAGAGCTGGAAAGCATCTATTCTGGGGATTATCAGCACAGTCGGATTCTTCTGGGGCCGCTTGACTGAATCCGCCAGCTGTATGAATATGCAGCTTCTTGTGTTCGAAAAAATCTAGTGGGAGAGGAGCCATGCTGGATTTACGGAACTGACAACAGCAGGTGGCTGACAGCTTAAGAAATGATACGGAAGAAAATACTCAATGTTGATTTCTAAAATATTGCTCTTTGCAGAATGATACACAGGGAGCGACACCGAGAAAACAAATGTGCTCGGCTGAATCCATCGTCTGTATCCTCAGCTTGTGAGAAGCCACAGGTTGAAAACGCTGCATCCTCATAATGCATGTGGGCTCCTGAATAACCTCCGCGGGGTGTTATTCCAAAAAAAAAAAGAGACACACACACACACACACACACACACACACACACACACACACACACACACACACACAGAGCTCGTAGTTTCTTCTATCGACTGTGTGACTAACACTAAAATAGCACCCAAAGAGGCTAAGTTGATTTGACAGAACACGTACAAGGAAAAG